>PVKP010033240.1:0-25202 GCA_004027715.1 Plecturocebus donacophilus | reverse complement strand
TTTACAGAACTCTTCTCCCCCAAATCCACAAAACATACATTTTTCTCAATATCACATTATACCTATTTTAAAAGTGACCACATAACTGGAAGTAAATCACTCCCCAGCAATTGCATAGCATTTCACAGGTTTAAATAAAATATTGGTTGGCTGCTTATTTGTTATTTTCATCCCCTATTCCTTCCTGTCTCCATTGTTATGCACAATTATTGGCATAAAAGAGGTTTTTAATACCCATTTTTAGACTGTATTCTAGCGTGGGCAATAAAATAAGAATCCCATTCTCTCTCCCTCTTTCTCTTCCTCTTTCTTTCTCTCTTTCATTCTTTTTTTTTCTTCTTCTTCTTTCTTTTGCTGTTTCTTTCTCTCTCCTTTTCTAAAATCTCTTCCTCTTTCTCTTTCATTTTTTTTCTTTCTTTTGCTGTTTCTTTCTTTCTTTCTTTCTCCTTTTCTCTCTTTTTCTAAAATCTCTTCCTCTTTCTTTCTCTCTTTTATTCTTTTTATTCTGAAAAAAAAAAAAATTAACTGGTGTTTGTCCTTTGCACTCCAGCAGCCTTGAATGGAGACGTGATGGCTGGAGCTATGGCTATTATCTTGGGCCATTGGGAGTCAGCCACAGTTTACGGAGGGCAGAGCTAGGAGCTGGAAGGGCCTGACTTCCTAAGGACTCAGTGGCTCAGAAATGCCACACCAGCCTTGGACTGCCTATCTCCAGGTTTTTATGTGAGAAAGATACATTTTTATGTTAAGTCAATTATTTGGGATCTCTGTTAATTGCAGACAACCCCAATTTTAACTATGCATTAGGAATTATTTCTGACTCCTTTTCTACCTCTCTCTGCATGTAATCACCAAATCTGTGATTCTACCTTCTTGATATGCCCCAGATCTGTTGTAACCTTTTCTCCATCACTGTTACCTCTATCTGAACTCAGGCAATCAGAATTTCTTACCTGGATTCCTGTCTCAGCCTTCCTTCTACCTAGTCACCCCACCCGTAGGGTTGTTCCTTCCAATCCGCCTTTCATATCAAGAACTCAAATTAGCATATATATGTATGCATATATACACACAAAAAAAAGTATATGTGCACATACACACACATACACACATGGAAAAGTACAGAATTCAATGTAACAAATACTCAACCCCAAAATGGTGACAGTTGTTCATCTTATCTGTATTTTTTTTTTTTTTTTTGAGACAGCGTCTTGCTCTGTGCCCAGGCTTGAGTGCAGTGGCGCAATCTAGGCTCACTGCAACCTCCACCTCCAGGTTCAAGCAATTCTCCTGCCTCAGCTCCCTGAGTAGCTGGGATTACAGGCGCACACCACTATGCCCGGCTAATTCTTTGTATTTTTAGTAGCGACAGGGTTTCACCATGTTGGCCAGGCTGATCTCGAATTCTTGACCTTAGGTAATCCACCCACCTCAGCCTCCCAAAGTGCTGGGATTACAAGTGTGAGCCACCGCACTGACCTCTTATCTGTAATTTTTATGAAGCAAATATGACAAAGTTGTCTCCATCCCTCCACAAAAGCAAATACTCTCTCAGGCCCTCCTAATCCTGTATTGAACTATATCCTTGGCATACTTTTTCAAATGTTTACATAAATTTATGAATGAATGTATGTTACAGTTTCATGTATTTTAAAAATTTTATTCAAGTGGCACCATATTATATGTATAATTCTATAACATGTTTCTTTGTTTTTGAGGTCTAGCCTTGCTGATATCTATTGAGTTCATTTATGTTAGTAGTTCTGTAATACTCCATCATGAGACTGTAACTGAACATCCATCTCTTCCTCCATCAATAGGCAACTAGGTTGTTCTGTTTTGCTTTTAAACAACGCTTCAATTACAGCCTTAAAAACGTGTGAGAAGCCGGGCACAGTGGCTCACACCAGTAATCCCAGCACTTTCGGAGGCTAAGGTGAGCGGATTTTCTGAGGTCGGGAGTTCGAGACCAGATTAACCAACATGGAGAAACCCCATCTCTACTAAAAATACGAAATTAGCTGGGTGTGGTGGCACATGCCTGTAATCCCAGCTACTCTGGAGGCTGAGGCAGGAGAATCGCTTGAACCAGGAAGGTGGAGGTTGCAGTAAGCTGAGATCACACCACTGCACTCCAGCCTGGACAACAAGAGCTAAACTCCATCTCCAAAAAAAAAAATTGAGAGGAGAAGATATCTAGGGTTTATACCTGGAAGTATAATTGTTTTGGGAATAGTTGTTACGAGTTGAAATGTGCCCCAAAAAAAGATATGTTTAAGTTCTAACCTGGGGAACCCATTTAGTGTGATCTATTTCAAAACAGGGACTTTGCAGATGTAATCAGGTGAAGATGAGGCAATTAAGATGCACCCTGCCCCAATATGATTGGTGTCCTTACAAGAGGAGAAGAGACAGAGAGGGAGAGAACACCATGTGACGCCAGAGGCAGAGAACAGTGATGCCTCTAACATAACAGGAATGCCCAGGAGTACAGACAATTATCAGAAGCTAGGAGAAGCATGGAACAGAGTGTCTGAAACCCTGTAAGGCACAAACCCTGCCAACGTCTTGATTTTTTACTTTGGGCCTCCAGAATTGTGAGCGGATAAATTTCTATCATTTTAAACCACCCAGTTCATGGAGATTTGTTACAGCAGCCTGAGCAAACTAATGTACTGGTAGAATCCCAAGTCATGGCCTGTAGAAGCACAGGTCAAGGTCAGAGAGAGAGTATATGGGTCTGAGACATTGGAGCTGGACTGGAATGACCTAGAATGTGACCCTACGTAGGGATCTAGACTTATTCATTCAGGCAACATGGAGCCACAGAGGAGAAATGAAATTGGTAAGGTACACAGTTCTATCTCGGTTTTATTCATGTATGTATGTATTTATTTAGAGACGGCGTCTCACTCTGTTACCCAGGCTGGAGTGCAGCAGCACAATCTTGGCTCACTGCACCCTTAAATTAATGGGTTCAAGTGATCATCCCTCCTCAACCTGCTAAGTAGCTTGAACCACACGCACGCAACAGCACACTCAGCTAAATATTTTTACTTTTTGTAGAGATGGGGATCTCATCTTGTTGCCCAGGCTGGTCTCAAACTCTTGGTTTCATGCCATCCTCCTTGCCTCAATCTACCAAAGTGCTGGGTTTACAGGCATGAGCCAACACACTGGGCCCCTATCTGGATTTAAGAGACGAGTATCAGAGAAATAGCCTACACATGAGGAAGACTCGTTTGACTTGTGGACTTGTCTGAAATTCATTTGCTTTTTCCTTTAAAACTGATTCATTCCCTTCCACAAACAATTATCAGGATTTGACATACACGAGTTTGTCATTAATGACCATGGGTTATTTTGTGCTTACTAAATCAGGCCCTGTTTTAGACATAATCTGCTAATCTTATTAATCCTCACAACTGCCCCACTAAATACACAGGCGACCCTCTCCATAAAAGGGATAAAGAGGCCGGTAGAGGTGGCTCATGCGTGTAATCCCAGCACTCTGGGAAGCTGAAGCAGGCAGACACTTGAGGTCAGGAATTCCTGACCAGCCTGGCCAATATGGTCAAACCCTATCTGTACTAAAAATAGAAAAATTAGCCAGGCATGGTAGTGGGCACCTGCAATCCCAGCAACTCGGGGAGGCGAGGCAGGAGAATCACTTGAACCCGGGAAGCAGAGGTTGTAGTGATCCAAAATCAATCCACTGCACTCCAGCCTGGGCGACAGAGCAAGACTCCATATCAAAAAAAAAGAAAAAAGAATAAAAAAAAAAAAGGCGGGTGGGGGATAAGGAAACATTCAGGAAGAAGGTGAAATGAATTGCACTTGGAGAAACCATTAGGGCTGAAAGTAAGGCCACCGTGGGTCCTAATGGCTGTAAGGCATCAGACAAAATACGTCAACTATGTCAGCCTACATTTTCTCATCTTTCAAACTGCCATAACAGCAACCACCTCTTCGGGCCGGCCAGGCCCAGCCCGGCTGGATTAAATGAATGAAGCGCAGCAAGCGCTCGGGGCAGGTAGAAGAAGCTGTGTTGTCATCCTCTGCCACAGCATCCGCCGAGGCCATGCCGCTCCGCCCCGCCGGCCGCCAGGGGTCGCTGTGACGCGGCTCGGGCCCGGCGCGCTGCCGCTCTGGCCCGGGGAGGTCGCCGTCCTTATCTTCAGCAGGAGCCCGCGCCCGGTGTCTGTGTCAGCTCGTCCTCTGCTTTGTCCTGCGGCTGCTCACTGCCCTCCTACCGTCCACCATGGCCCTGCTGCACTCCCACCGCGTCCTCTCCGGCATCACCGCCGCCTTCCACCCGGGCCTCGCCGCGGCCTCTGCCAGAGCCAGGTAAGCCAAGGGAGACGGAGATGGAGCCAGGCGACGGCCCTGCCCAGCTGAGCTGCGAGCGCCCCGAACATTCACCCTCCCGGCTCCCGAATTGTCACTCACACACACACACTTTTTTGCCACCCCCTCGGCTTTCCCTTACCGGGGGCTGAGGATTGAGCGTCCGTGCCCCACAGTGATCCTCAGGAACCCACATGCCTCGTCCCCGGCCCTGCAGGAAGGCGTGCAACGCTATCCCTGGGGAAAAGAAGTGTGGCCCTCGGCGGCTCCCGGACTTCCATTCAAGGGGGAGGAGTGCGGAGACCAAGTGGGCCGCGGCGCCGGGGCGTGCTTGTGCCCTTGACCAGGTGCCCTGGGGGCAGCGGGCTCACCGGTCCTGGCCTCCCGCCCGCGCCTGGTGGGCACGCGGCGGCTGGTTCCGCTTGTGTGCCCTGGGCGGGAAGCGCACGAGATGAAGGTTTTCCGGGCGCCGGCATTCGGGCCTCGCTTTCCTCCCGGCATCCGCGACCTTGGCGTCGGGCATCCTCCAGATCCTGCAACTCCCCCGGGGTCCCAGTGATCCTGGGGCCCGCTGGGCCTTTGCTTGGGAGAGGGTCGAGATGTAGTGTGCCTCCATTTTTTTTTTTTCCCTCCCTTGTTGCCCCTAAAGAGATCCAGTTGCAGAGAGGCTATCATCAATCTTCCCCTCCATCTCCCTGTGCTCTTTCATTCAGTAAATATTTCGTAACTGCTTTCTCAGAGCCAGGCTCTGGACCAGATGCTGACGATACAACTGTGAACAAGGCGAGGGAAGGACAATGACAAATTGTCATTGCCCAAAAAATGACAACATGATTTCGTACTGTGGTGTGTATAGTAGTATGGAGGGAAATTTCAGAGCATGAAATGAGCTCTGGCAATTCATTCCCAGTGGAGACCAGAGCCAGACGATTAATTCAACTCAAGAAGGCGATTTGGAGCACTCTGCTTAAGTACTACCTTAATAAGGAACTGAGTTTTTTTGTGTTTTGTTGTTGTTGTTTGTTTTGTTTTGTTTTTGAGACAAAGTTTCACTCTGTAGGCCAGGCTGGAGTGCAGTGGCACGATCTCGGCTCACTGCAACCTCCGTCTCCCGGGCTCAAGCAGTTCTGCCTCAGCCTCGCCAGTAGCTGGAATTACAGGCGTGTACCACCACACCTGGCTGATTTTTGTATTTTTAGTAGAGATAAGGTTTTACCATGTTGGCCAGGCTGGTCTCGAACTCCTGACCTCAGGTAATCCGCCTGCCTCAGCCTCCCAAAGTGCTGGGATTACAGGCGTGAGCCCCTGCGCCTAGCCAGGAACTGAGTTTTAAAACCACCCCCAAGCAGGTATTAACTGCAGGGAGCAAAGCGTTGCTTGGCCTTTCGTTTGAATGTGTGCTCCGTGTCTTTCAACCAGCAGAACAGTCTGTCCTTTCCAAGGCCCCACAGCCTTGGCAGTATAGTTTTGTCCAGGCTTCCCACTTGCTTCTCTTCCTGACTTGGCTCCTTCCTGGCCCACTGTCAACGTGTGCTCTTTTAAGCCTGCCTACCTAGTGGGCCAGAGCCAGCAGGAGTTATTTATGTAGCAAATTTAGAAAAACCAAAGGAGTGCTTAAAATTTCAGGCAAGCGAAAGTATATTTACCCATTGTAGTAGTCGTAAAATAATACCTTGTATTATGGATTTGGCTAGGTCGCCCGAAGCTCTAGTGCTTGGTGAAAATCCCTTGGGGTCAGGGTTAGTCATTCTTTCAGTTTGAGAGCCTGACTCATTTTCTTTTCTGTATTTTCCCATTAGAATGTAAGTTTCATGAGAGCAGAGATTTTACCTACTTTATATTCACTGTTATATCTCAGCACTATTAAGGTTCCTGGCATGTCTCTCCCATTGGATATTTTTATTTTAAGCCCTGATTTTTTCACTTAATACAACAGGAACAAATGCAGTATGACATTTTAATGTTATATCTTAGATCAAAATCTGAACATGGGCTGGTCCAAGTGTGATGGTGTTTACAACTAACTGATCATAACCAGTTAGATTTTATTGTTCCTTCACTCGACTAACCTTAAACACACGCACACACAGGGGAACCACAGTGCTGCAAAATATGTACAAAAAATAAATTCTTGGCTGGGTGCAGTTGGCCTGGCCAACATGGTGAAGCCCTGTCTCTACTAAAAATACAAAAATTAGCCGGGCATGGTGGCATATGCCTGTAATCCCAGCTACTCAGGAGGCTGAGGCAGGAGAATTAATTGCTTGAACCCAGGAAGTGGAGGTTGCAGTGAGCTGAGATTGTGCCACTGCACACCAGCCTGGGTGACAGAGCAAGACTCCATCTCAAAAAAAAATACCCTTTTTTTTTTTTTTTTTTTTTAAATACAGGGTCTCACTCAGTTGCCCAGGCTGGAGTGCAGCGGCACAGTGATGGCTCTGACCTCCCAGGCTCCAGTGATCCTCCTGCTTCAGCTTCCCATGCTGCTGGGACTACAGGCTATTTTTTATTTTTTATTTTTTTGTAGAGATAGGGGCTCCCTGTGTTGATCTCAGACTCCTCCCACATCAGCCTCCCAAAGTGCTGCGATTATAGGCTGAGCCTGAGCCACCCTACCTGACCAGAAAATAAATTCTTAAAATAGTTGAGCACCTGATGTTGAGGAATTACTCTTCAAATTTAAACAGTGATACCTAATTAGACAATAGAACCAGGTGCCATATCTGGCATGAAGGTTAACTGTTTAGGCAAGGAGGTCTGACTTCACTCCTTCCACTGTGGAAGTGATCTTTACTTAGATCCAAATGGTAAAAGTGGAAAATATTTAAAATAAACTGAACTCATCAACATTTCTATTACAATAAAACCTTGTCAGTTGTTATTCTGAAGAATCGAAGATTTATCCAATGGCATACTTGGAACTCTTTGTAAATTCAAGTGTATCATTTAACTAAACAATGTGAATAAAACTTTCTGTTCTTGACCTGTACTGTAAAAGTATAGTGACACGAGATCAGACATAGTTGCAGTTCAATGAAGAGAAAAAAATGCTAATGTATTTTGATTTATAAAGATTTGTTTTTAATTCTGATTATTTAATTTTTAATGAAATAACTGAGCAATTCTCACGAGACTCTTTAGATATGCAGTGTCCAGCTGTGGTACCATAACCATTAGCTGGAAGATCACAGACCAGGCACAGTAGCTCACACCTGTAATTCTGGCACTTTGGGTGGCTGAGGCAGGTGGATCGCTTGAGCTCAGAAGTTCTAGACCAGCTGGACAACATGGCAAGACCCCATCTCTACATAAAATACAAAAATTAGCTGGGCATGGTGGCGTGCACCTGGAGTCCCAGCTACTTGGGAAGCTGAGGTGGGAGGATAGCTTGAGCCTGAGAGGTGAAGAGTTGCAGTGAGCCAGCTGATCACGCCACTGCACACCAGCCTGGGCAACAAAGCAAGACTGTCTCAAAAAAATAAAATCACAGCTGTGCTATTGTCTCTGCTATTTTTAGCTCTGTGATTGTGGGCAAGCTAATTAACTCCCCTTCTGATTTTAAGGTAAGAATGTGAGGAAAAGTAGTTTAAAAACCATAAAACTTTAAGTAGGCTTAAGCTCCAGGGAAATGGCAATGCGTTTCAGTTGGAAAGGCTTATCTGAATACTTTGTACCTAACCTCTCTTGGATGACTAGTCAACATTGCTCAACCTTTCAGGCTTTGTGCTTGTATCCAAAGTGTACTGATAGGAATCACTTTATAGGCCACAGGTTATCAGCATTAGTTTTGCCCCTAGAACACTCTTATTTCCATCTACTCAATTCCTTTAAAAACATCAGAGTTCTTACAACGTGTGTGGAGTCTTTACTATTTTAAGAAATGGAATAATAAAAGGCATGGAGGAGCTGAAAGATGATTAGTAGTGTGGGGCTAATCAAATTTGAGTATTCCCTCTAGGTCAGGTGCTGTGGCTCACACCTGTAATCCCACACTTTGGGAGGCTGAGGTGAGAGGATCACTTGAGCCCAGCAATATGGCAAAACCCCATCTCTACAAAAAACTAAGCAGGCATGGTGGCACACACCTGTAGTCCCAGCTACTCAGGGAGGATCACTTGAGCTCCGGAGGTAGAGGCTGCAGTGAGCCGTGGTCACACTACTGCGTTCTAGCCTGGGTGACAGAGTGAGACCCTAAAAAAAAATGAGTAACCCTCTAGGAGGGGAACAACAGACACTGGGGCCTACCCGAGGGTAGAGAATGGGAATAGGGAGAGAATCAGAAAAAATAACTGTCAGGTACTATGCTTATTACCCAGATGATGAAATTATCCGTACAGCAAACCCTCTGACACGCACATGTACTCCTGAGCCTAAAATAAAAGTTAAAAGAAAAACCTTCCAGGCCTCTGTCCTCCAGATGTCAGTAGTACCTGCTTTCCCCTAAAGTTTCAACAAACAAAAATGTCTCCAGAAATTGTCAAATGTTTCCTGACTAGGCAACCCCTTCACCTCTCCCTGGCAAAGAACCACTTTCCTCATGATCTGGATTATAAAGCATTTTTCTGCTTATCTCAAGCAATAGATAGGTGGTTTTTGTACCTGTATTCTTTAATCTATATTTCATTTTATTTTTTTTTCTTGAGCAGCCTCAGTTATGTATTTCGTTTTCAGTCTAAAAGCTAGCATTGTAATTGTAAAATGAACATAATTTATTACATATTATTTTTTAAAAACTAATTGAGTATCTCCACTTCTATATCTAGATTGCTTAAAATTTCAGTATTTTGAAATTGCTTTTAGAATTCTTAAGATATATACCAGAAGACCCAAGGCTATGGTTTCTGAATTTCTATGCTTAACATTTTAAAGAACTTGAAAAATAAGTGCTTTTTACACCATTTAATAAAAATGATGCCTTCTGTCCTTGTGGTTGGGAGCAGTGGGCGGTGGCTTTGTTATTGGTTGAGGGCTTGGAGGATACAGACTATCTCCCCCTCCCTGCCCCCGAGACAGGGGAACGCAGGCCCAAGCTGGTCTGAAACCCTATTGTCAAGTGACCCTCCCACCTCAGCCTCCTGAGTAGCTTGGACTACAGGCAAGTACCACTATGCCCAGCCAGACCATCTTTTTAAAAATAAAAACTATTTTCTAGAAGTGTTATCTTTTATAATCTAGTATGTCCTTGACATTCAGAGTATTCCTTTCACTCAGCAGTTAATGACAGTGATGTAGATAGACAGGTGGCTACATGTTTTCGGGGTCTGAATTGTGGATAAGTAAAAATGAAAGCTTTCTTCAGGCCCATTTCAGAAGTTGGTTCAAGGTATCTGTGCTTCTTACTATTGCCTAGGTACTAGGAACAGGAAAGTTGAGGCTTAGTTAATTTACTTGCCAGTGCTCACACAGCTGGCGGGTGACTGAGCTGTTATTTGAACCCATGCAGTTTGCCCAGAACTGAAATTACCCAAGGTAAGCTATTAAAAGAACCATTAAAAGAAGTAAGAGCCTGGGAAATCAAAAGAACTGGAATAATCTGCCCTTAAATAACAGAGAATTGACTGTATACACTAAATTACAATGATTGAGACTGCGACAGTCTTTAACTTGTCGAGAGAGCATGAATTAAACTCTGTACTGCCATCCAGTATGCCATGGAGGAGTGAGGTTTATGAGTGCTGACTGGCCACAAGTACATTAAGAGAAACTTTGTTGGGAAAGAAATGTTGGTGAAATAATTCATGAGTTTATCAACATGGTGAACACAAAGAACTTCCACAGTGTCATACTGAAACACTTGGCTGATTCACAATGGATAAGTGATTACTGAGAAAATTTGGGCAATTTCTCCTGGGTAATTTGAAGCCTTGCTTTTTTAGCTAACCCTTTCTTTCTTTTCTTTTTTTTTTTTTAAGCCACCCCTTTCTACTGCAACAACCCCCAGCTCTTTCT
Source organism: Plecturocebus donacophilus (assembly GCA_004027715.1). Lineage (NCBI taxonomy): Eukaryota > Metazoa > Chordata > Mammalia > Primates > Pitheciidae > Plecturocebus > Plecturocebus donacophilus. The sequence goes on along the minus strand of PVKP010033240.1, from coordinate 14,906 downwards.
CACCATGAGCCTTTTTCCTTAAGCCTCTGCTTGGAAAGCTCTTTTTTTCCCTCTCTCTCCTCCTTTCATCCTTAGCACTCAGCTGCTAAGTCACATCCTCCAGGAAGCCTTCCTAACCTGTACAGTACTTTCCTTCCCTTCTCCAAGCTATTAGGTCCTCTGCCCAGGGCTCCAATAAATAATATCCTGTGCCCTGGGTTGGTCTGTATCACTGTCCATCATCTCCCTGCAGTGCCCGTACTCTTGCAGCTCCCTGCTGATCACCCCAGTGGAATAGTCAGGTGGTAAGGGATTGTATTCTTCTTTACATTCCCAGCCCTTAGCACATAGTGTTCTTAGTGATTGGTTTAGAAGATCATAAAGCCTAGAATGGTGTTCTGGCAAAGCAGGGGATCTCTACTATCTAGGCTGATTGCACAGAAGGTTGTTTTTTTATTTTTAAACTTATTTTGTAGGTGAAGTCATTAATCACGAAACCAAGGAAACTAGGCCATCAAGATTGGGCAAACTTTGTTAAAATGTTAACCCTGTGCACCTGTAGTCCCAGCTAATTGGAAGGCTGAGGTGGGAGGATAGCTTGAGTCTAGGAAGTCAAGGCTGCACTCCAGCCTGGGGGACAGAGTGAGACCTATCTCTTTCTTTGTTTGTCTGTTTATTAAAACTGAGCCTTGCTCTATTGCCCAGGCTGGAGTGCAGTGGCACACTCTTGGCTCACTGCAACCTCCGCCTCCTGGGTTCAAGCGATTCTCGTGCCTCAGCCTCCCAAGTAGCTGGGATTACAGGCGCCCGTCATCATGCCCGGCTAATTTTTGTATTTTTAGTAGAGACGGGGTTTCGTCATGTTGCTGAGGGTGGTCTCAAACTTCCGACCTCAGGTGATCCGCCTGCCTCGGCCTCCCAAAGTACTGGGATTACAGGCATGAGCTACTGCACCTGGCCAAGACCCATCTCTTCAAAAAGGACAAAACAGTTAACTCAGCTTTTTTTCAGATTCATTTATTATAAACCATAACAAAATTCACAGCCGGGGCAGTGGCTTACACCTGTAATCCTAGCACTTTGGGAGCCCGAGGTGGGTGCATCACTTGAGGTCAGGAGTTTGAGACCAGCCTGGCCAACATAGTGAAACACTGTCTCTACTAAAGATACAGAAATTAGCCAGGCATGGTGGTGCATATCTGTAATCCCAGCTATTTGGGAGGCTGAGGCAGAAGAATTGTTTGAACCTAGAGGTGGACATTGCAGTGAGCCAAGATCACACCACTGCACTCCAGCCTAGGTGACAGAACAAGACTCTGTCTCAAAGGTTAAAGAAAAAATTAATTTTTTAAAAATTCATTTTCCAAGTTTTGTCCTCATATGCTCTTTCATATTTAAAACAAACTGGTACTTCAGAATAATAGTTCTCCCTGGGAAAATGTTAATTCCATATTATGTTAGCACACAGTATGTTTCCATCATTGCTATTTTCAGATGAATCAGTAAGTAAAACAAGCTGCTCAGTTTTTCTAATACAGTAAGTATTAATAGTTAGACCCCACATAAATAAAAGCTCTTTGGGGTTTTCAGTAAGTTTTAGGAGTATAACAGGATCTGAAAATCAAAATTTGAGAACTGCTGTAGAGCAATTCTACTCTTTTTCCTTAAAAACACACAGTTGCATTATTTGTCACTATTGATTCTTGTGTGGTCTCAACACTCATTGCTTATCTTTTAACCAAAGTAGCTTCTACTTCCCAGAGAAAATTAAGAAGGGAGGGTGGTGATGTCAGTCCTACACAAGCATTCTAAACAGAGAGGCAAAACTCGTGAACACACGCAGCACAACTTCTACAGCCACGTGTATCCCTTTTATGCCTCCTTAAAGTGGCAACAAAGAAAGACCTTTTTATTTTAATGCGTCAAGGCTATAGCCTCTTGAGCATGTAAAAATAAGCAAAAGTATATAAATTTTAAATTATGCCTGGAAATGAATGTGTCTGTAGTCTATCTTAGAAATTGTTTAGGTATGCAATGAATAATAATCTATTAATCAATTTGTAATATTAGACTAAAATTGTAAGTTACCCTAAAGATCTTGGAAATTGTCTTCAAGGCCGGGCGCAGTGGCTCACATCTGTAATCCCAACACTTCGGGAGGCTGAGGCGGTCAGATCACCTGAGGTCAGGAGTTCGAGACCAGCCCAGCCAACATGGTAAAATCCCATCTCTACTAAAAACACAAAAATTTGGGTATGGTGGTGGGCACCTGTAATCCCAGCTACTTAGGAGGCTGAGGCAGGAGATTCTGTTGAACCCAGGAGGCGGAGTTTGCAGGGAGCCAAGATTGCACCACTGCATTCCAGCCTGGACAACAGAGTGAGATTCCATCTCAAAAAAAAAAGAAAGAAAGAAGTTGTCTTCAAGCTGACATATTACAAAATACAATTACTGTTCTCCCAAAATCCTATATCCCCATCCCCAGTCTAATAAGAAAAACATCAGACAAATTCCAGTGGAGGGGCATCCTGCAAGATACCTGACCAGTATTCCCAAAACTGTCACAGCTAAGAGGAGCTTTTGGAGACATGGCAACTAACTGTAATGTGGTGTCCTAGGTGGAATCATGGAACAAAATTAGGTGAAAACTAAGGAAATCTGAATAATGTGTGGATTTAATAATGTATCAATATGGGCCGGGTGCAGTGGCTCATGCCTATAATCCCAGCACTTTGGGAGGCCAAGGCGGGTGGATCACCTGAGGTTGAGAGTTTGAGACCAACCTGACCAACATGGAGAAACCCTGTCTCCACTAAAAATGCAAAAATTGACCGGGCGTGGTGGCATCTGCCTGTAATCCCACCAACTCAGGAGGCTGAGGCAGGAGAATCACTTGAACCTGGGAGGTGGAGGTTATGCAGTGAACCAAGATCCGGCCATTGCGCTCCAGCCTGGGCAACAACAGTGAGAATCCATCAAAAAAGAGAAAAAAAAAAAAAAAAAATTTAGTCAGGTGTGGTGATGGGCTCCTGTAATCCCAACTACTTGGGAGGCTGAGGTGGGAAAATCCCTCAAACCCAGGAGGTGGTGGTTGCAGTGAGCCGAGATCTCATCATTGCACTCCAGCCTGGGAGACAAAGAGCGAAACTTCATCTCAAAAAAAAAAGTAATAATGATAATAATGTATCAGTATGGATTCATTAATTGTAACAAATGGGCCATACCAATGTAAAATGATAATTGGGAAACCTGGGGGTAGGGGTGTATGGGACTGTACTATCTGCTCAATTTTCTATAAATCAGTACTGTTTTGGCTCAGAGGCTGAGGCAGGAGAATTGCTTGAACCCAAGAGGTAGAGACTGAAATGACCTAAGATCACACTACTGCATTCCAGCCTGAGTGACAGAGCGAGACTGTCTCAAAAAAAAAACAAAAGTTTGTCAGAATAATAATTCAATTTTGTTTAACACAAATTTGTATTTTTCATAATTTTAAACATGATATAAGAGTAATGTGGCTGGGTGCAGTGGATCACCTGAGGTTAGGAGTTCTAGACCAACCTGGCCGACATAGTGAAACCCCGTCTTCACTAAAAATACAAAAATTAGCTGGGTGTGGTGGTGCATGCCTGTAATCTCAGCTACTCAGGAGGCTAGAGCGGGACCATCACTTGAGCCCAGGAGGTGAAGGCTGCATTTAGCCAAGATAGCACCACTGCACTCCAGCCTGGGTGACAGAGCAAGAGTCTGTCTCATAAATAAATTAGTAAAATGGATCTTGGATCTAGCTAATGGGATTGAGCTAATGTATTTCTCATTTCAGCTCCTGGTGGACCCATGTGGAAATGGGACCTCCAGATCCCATCCTGGGAGTCACTGAAGCCTTTAAGAGGGACACCAACAGCAAAAAGATGAATCTGGGAGTTGGCGCCTACCGGGATGATAACGGAAAGCCTTACGTGCTGCCTAGTGTCCGCAAGGTGAGCTTGCCATTCATTTCCTTCCAAGCGGTGTGAATAAACTGAAGGGAGCCCTGGAGTGTGGCAGGAACAGTGCTGGACTGGGAGTCAGGAACCCTGGGCTTTAGTTCTGGCACTAGTGGCATGAATCACCCAGGTTTTCTGGGTTGTAGTCTTCTTGGCTGCAGAGGTGAGAGGTTGGAACCACCTGTTTTTTTCCAAGATTGAACTTTCTGTGGTTCTGTGATCATCTATAAAACAGACATTAAATATGCTGTAGAAATGCTTAGCTGTACAGGTGCGGTGGCTCACACCTACAATCCCAACCCTTTGGGAGGCCTAGGCAGGCGGATCACGAGGTCAGGAGATCGAGACCACCCTGGTCAACATGGTGAAACCCTGTCTCTACTAAAATCCAAAAAGCCAGGCATGGTGGCGTGCGCCTGTAGTCCCGGCTATTTGGGAGGCTGAGGCAGGGGGATCACTTGAACCCAGCAGGCAGAGGTGGCAGTGAGCCGAGATTGTGCCACTGCAATCCAGCCTGGGCGACAGAGCAAGACTCTGTCTCAAAAAAAACAAACTGCTTAGCTATGCCTAGTTTAATCCTGAGGGTGCACAAGAGGACCAAGACTTTAAACACTGTCTCTTGGTGAGAGGAATAGCTCTTTGTGGATTGCTGTTGTTATTTTCCATTTCTCTAATTATGATTACCTTAATAAAACCTTTGTAAACAGGCATGCTGTATCCTTCCTTCCTGTTGAGCTACGGAATTTCTTTCCACCTCTTTCTTTTGTTATATTTTTATTAGTAGCATCTTTATTCATTAACTAAATAATCTAACAAATCCTTTTATAGTAATTTTTAAAATTATTCAGCAAGTATTTTTGCTACTACAGCCTGCATCACAGCCAAGCACTATTGTACATTCACACCTCACCTCAACACTGAGAGGTAAAAATAGTTCCTCCATTTAACAGAGGAGGAAACTGAGGCTCAGAAAGGCTAAATAACTTGCCTAGGGTAACGCAATTAGTAAGGGACAGCCAGGCCTCTGGGGCCAAAGCACGAAGATTTGTGGCTATTACTGTTAACCCTTCAAAATTCTTAGGCTGGCATATAGCTTGAAATGCTTTTCCTTTATGCATTTAGTTTGATATATTCATCTTATATCTATTTCAGGTGTTGCTTTTAAGCACATTCCAAGAATCCCATTTTATGTTCAATTGTAACCAAGAAAGACTATACCCGTCCACATAAAACCTGACTTAAAACCAACAATAAAATACAATTTTAAAAAGAAAGTATTTCTGTTCTGCAATATAAATTATCAAGCATTCTACCTACCCTTCTTCTCTGAGAGGAACTTCAAATTTTAAAAAACGCTTGGCTGGGCGCAGTGGCTGACACCTGTAATCCCAGTACTTTGGGAGGCTGAGGCAGAGGCAGGTGGATCACCTGAGGTCGTGGATCACTATCTCTATTAAAAATACAAAATTAGCCAGGCATGGTGGTACATGCCTGTAATCCCAGCTACTCTGGAGGCGGAGGCAGGAAAATCACTTGAACCCGGCAGGTGGAGTTCGCAGTGAGTCAAGATTGCGCCACTACTGCACTCAAGCCTGGTTGACAGAGCAAAACTCCATCTCAAAAAAAAAAAAAAAAAAAAGGCTTTACCTCCAAAACTCAACTTGTAAAACTTTAAATATTAATCATAGTAATTCCAAGTAAGGAGAAAAAAACTCAATGGATGCATTTCTTTTGTCTAGGCAGAGGCCCAAATTGCCGCAAAAAGTTTGGACAAGGAGTACCTGCCCATTGGGGGACTGGCGGAATTTTGCAAGGCATCTGCACAACTAGCCCTGGGTGAGAACAGTGAAGTCGTGAAAAGTGGCCGGGTAAGCTGAGCAGACCCTGGCATCATCCCAGGTCTGTTTTAACAAATCTGTAATCATTTAATTAATTTTAAAGAACTAGGAAAAGACAGCTCATTTTGTGTGTAATGATTGTTTTGAGGAGGCCACACTATTTCTAATAATTCTTCTTTGATAGTAAATTGTCATAATTAAATAATTTATATGACACCAATTCCAGAAATGTACTACTAGGAATCCTGAAAATGTGGAAGTAATTTGACTGATAGATTTGACATTACTTTTGCTGTTAAGTCTCTACCTGCTTATGTTCATTTTACATTCAATATGCTTTGGAAATGCTTAGTTCTGCCTAGTTTTAGGCCAGCAGTTAGCCCCGACCCTCATGTCCTAAGCTTTCAACTTGCACAGAAGAAGCAAGCAGGAAACAAGCTATGGGTGGACTGTAGGGGCTGGACCAGCCTGGCGGCCCTCTGCTGTCCCTTCACAGCCTCTCTGCACTCTGAAAGAAGACCACACTCCCAACATGTGAACTCATGCACATCGTGGTTCACTTTCTTTTGAAAAAAAAAAATGTTTTTTAGTGAGTGCATTTGTATATTTTTCTGGGTAAGCCTGGGGAGTGAAGAAACATAAAAACTATCAACATTAAGCCAATATTTTCTCTCCCCTTGCCCCTCTGAAAAGCCAGAATAAATACACTTTATTTACAAGACTGGTCTAAGTCCACACATGAATTTAACTCAGACTAAAGCACACAACCTCGACCCCAGGGTTATGTAGTAATTATCCAACATAAAATGGAATTTGATTTAGTTCTGTCCAAACAGTCAACTGCCTGTTAGCCACTCCTGGAAATTTCTGTACTTTTAATTCATGTAGTTTTTTTGCCTAGTATCTGGTCTATCCAGATAATAACCTAAGTATGAGACTGGCCTACCTTAAAATAACATCACTTTGTCTTTTATAAGTTGTTGTGTCTCGGCCAGACACAGTGGCTTGCACCTGTAACCCCAACACTTTTGAGGGGGTCAAGGCAGGTGGATCACCTGAGGTCAAGAATTCAAGACCAGCATGACCAACATGGTGAGACCCCCGTCTCTACTAAAAATACAAAACTTACCCAGGTTTGGTGGTGCACACCTGTAGTCCCAGCTACTGGGAGGCTGACATGGGAGGATCGCTTGAACCCAGGAGGTCAAGATTGCAGTGAGCCAAGCTTGCGCCACTGCACTCTAGCCTGGGCAATAGAGCGAGACCCTGTCTCAAATAAAAAAGTTCTTGTCCCTTTCTGAATCATAGTATTATCGGACCTACAGTGAGGTTTTTATTTCTATCATGCCAAAGTTTGCAGAGACAATTTTAAAAGAATTTTTCAGTTGGCTTTTTCCCTCTTTAATCCACTGCCACCCCAGTCCAGAAAAACACTTTTATGCTTTGTAGAGCCTTTAAAAACAGCAAACAAAGTCCAGGCGCAGTGGCTCACGCCTGTAATCCCAGCACTTTGGGAGATTACAGGCAGGTGGATCATGAGGTCAGGAGTTCAAGACCAGCCTGGCCAAGTTGGTGAAACTACGTTTCTACTAAGAAACACAAAAATTAGCCGAGCATTGTGGCACACATCTGTAATCCCAGCTACTTGGGAGGCTGAGGTAGAGAATTGCTTGAACCCGGGAGACAGAGGTTGCAGTGAGCCAGGATCATGCCACTGCACTCCATTCTGGGTACAGAGTGAGAGTCCATCTCAAAAACAACAACAACAACAACAAACAAAAACCTCTTAAACCTACCATGGTTTCTTATTTGTCCCTTAAAGTTGACCATTTTGAATAAGCAAATTCACCTCAAGCATCTTCCTATTACCCAAAACATGAATATTTTCAGATTATGAAAACCCATAGAAGGAGACCTCTTAGAAAACCTTTAAAATGTTGTAATGTTATCCTTGTATATTTGTTGACTTGCTTTTCAAGGAACTTTGATGTTTAGAGAGTCATTCTACTTCATATGATTCTAGAGTAATGTTTTAATGCAGTGACTGTTCTCATTGTCTTTTTATATTTATTTTTATTTATTTATTTTTTTGAGACAAGAGTCTCATTTTGTTGCCCACACGAGAATGCTGTGGCACGATCTCGGCTCACTGCTACCTCCACTTCCCAGGTTCAAGCAATTCTCATGCCTTAGCCTTTTGAGTAGCTCGGATTACAGGCGTGTGCCACCCCGCCTGGCTAATTTTTGTGTTTTTAGTAGAGACGGGGTCTCACCATGTTGGCCAGGCTGCTCTCGAACTCCTGACCTCAGGTGATTCGCCTGCCCTAGCCTCCCAAAGTTCTGAGATTACAGGCATGAGGCACCGCACCTAGTCTCTCAGTGTCTTTTTATATATTTTATATAATTCACCCTTTTTTTATATTTGGGAGGAATTTTTGTGTCCTGAAAGTTTCCTGTATAACATGGAATGATACTAACAGGCCATGAAGAATTAGCTTCTGAATTATGAAGGGTCCTCGACAGAGCAGTGCCCCTGGGGCTGAGCCTATATAGAGAGTGTTGCATGTCACTGACTGTGGGTGTGTCTCCTTCAGTTTGTCACCGTGCAGACCATTTCTGGAACTGGGGCCTTAAGGATCGGAGCCAGTTTTCTGGTGAGTCTGGAAGCTTCTTCAGGAAAGAACTATAAATTGCAGATGACAAAGCTTCCTATTGTGTGTGTATTTGACTGTTGATACAGAAGTAGATTTCTAGTTTCCATGAAGTTTGCAGATGTTCTATTCTCTGATTAGAAAATGAAAGGATTTGAAGAAATTATAAGAAACATAGAATAGTGATGATGATAAATTCAGTTCACTAGGAACTTAGTATTTACTAGGGAGCTTTTGCATTTTAAAATGCTTGTTTAATCCGTGTGAGAGAGGTATAGTTATGCTGTTTTACAGGTGAAGAAAGTAAGACCCAGATATGTCCTTAGCTACACGGCCAGTATAACTGTCAGAGACTATTCCAACCCAGGCAGTCTCACTGCTGAGTCAATAGTGCTTCTCAACCATAGAGAGAAACTGGGTTTCAGCAGAGAAAAATGTTCTCTCATTGAGAAAAATGTTCTCTCATTAAAATATGTTAACTTTTTTTACCTCTCCTTTGTTCATTTTTCTATTTCCTTTCATCTTTTAGCAAAGATTTTTTAAGTTCAGCCGAGATGTGTTTCTGCCCAAACCAAGCTGGGGAAATCACACACCCATCTTCAGGGACGCTGGCATGCAGCTACAAAGTTATCGGTATTATGACCCCAAGACTTGCGGTTTTGACTTCACAGGCGCTGTGGAGGACATTTCAGTAAGTGGGGCTTTCAGGATGAGAGAACTGAATAAAACTCTTGCTTGCGGACATATGATGTCTTCCAACATGTCCCAGTACTGGGGATGAGTTGAGTTAAAATACTGGGGATGAGCTGATTCCCAGACTTCTGGTTCCTTTGTTACTTATCAAATGATGGGATCCTGTGGCATTTCAGATAAACTGTTTCCTTTAAAGCTGCAAAGTCGTCTGTTGGTTGTTTTTCTCTCTAGAAAATACCAGAGCAAAGTGTTCTTCTTCTGCATGCCTGTGCCCACAATCCCACGGGAGTGGACCCGCGTCCGGAACAGTGGAAGGAAATAGCAACAGTGGTGAAGGTGAGGAGGATGAACTCAATGGTGACAGTTCTGTGCTTAGTAACCAGCTTTGGAGGCTTAATTTGGCAATGTCTTAACAGAGAATCTTAACCTTGAACCTGCGTGAAATGTCCACGCAGGTGGATAAGCGGCCAGAAAAGGGCTTCTCATTTGTGTGATTAGCAGTTCTGGGATTGATGATGCATGAGCATTTGAAAGTAATTTTTTTTGGCCGGGCGCAGTGGCTCACCCCTGTAATCCCAGCACTTTGGGGGCTGAGGCGGGCAGATCACCTGAGGTCAGCAGTTCGAGACCAGCCTGGCCAACATGGTTAAACCCCGTCTCTGTTAAAAATACAAAATTAGCCAGTCTTAGTGGCCACACGTCTGTAGTCCCAGCTACTCAGGGGCTGAGGTAGGACTGTTTGAACCCTGAAGACAGAGGCTGCTGTGAGCCATGATTGTTCCACTGCACTCCACCTTGGGGTGACAGTGAGACTCTGTCTCAAAAAAATAAAAAGAGACAAGGGAAATGAAACAAAGTAAAAAGGGAAAATAGTGACACAAGACAACAGGAATAATATCTTCCCCCCTAGAATTTTGACTAGTGTCTTCTCTGACAGCTGGCTACACTTTGAGAGTGATCACGGCAATGCTGCAAGGGGATGACATGAAAAAGTGTTGAAAAAGATGAATAAGCAACCACTGGGACACGTTGGGAGGGTGAATGTGCATCAACAGCAGACATCCTGGGACCAGTAGACAGGTTTTATCAGAGTTCCCTACATCCAGGCTGAGGAAAAAAATTATTTTCTTTTTTTGAGACAGTTTTGCTCTTGTTGCCCAGGCTGGAGTACAGTGGCACGATCTCCGTTCACTGCAACCTCTGCCTCCTGGATTCAAGTGATTCTCCTGTCTCAGCCTCCAGAATAGCTGGTATTACAGGCGTGGGCCACCAAGACAAAAATGAGACAGAAACAGCATTTGGAGAACACTTTCAAGATGAGATGGTTCTAATGAGGTTGTCTCACTAGCCCTGGGTATGGGATGAGTCTTCCGGGGTTACCTTAGCCCCACAAAAGCTTAATAAAGCCTTTGTGTTTATTGGGACCATGCCCACCTCACATAAACATTTTTCAGATTTTTGTAAACATCTAGGGCATCTTCAGACAGACTGCTAAAGCTTCGATCCTTCCTTTCCTTCTCAGAAAAGGAATCTCTTTGCGTTCTTTGACATGGCCTACCAAGGCTTTGCCAGTGGTGACGGTGATAAGGATGCCTGGGCTGTGCGCCACTTCATTGAACAGGGCATTAATGTTTGTCTCTGTCAATCATATGCCAAGAACATGGGCTTATATGGTAAGCTACAGCACCCAGCATGATACATGTTCTCATGCTAGGAGAGAATGCTACAAAGGCATAAAACTTGATGGGTAGGTTAGTGGGGGTGGGTATGTGCATGTGGGTGGAGGGGTGTGTGTGTGTGTGTGTGTGTGTGTGGTGTGTGTGTGTGTGTGTGTGTGTGTGTGTGTGTGTGTGTGTGTTCGTTCATGTCCAAGTCCCTCCCTACCCTGAGAAGAAAGACTGGTATTGTAGATTTTACTGATTTTCTTAGCCATATGTTCTTTAGTGTCCTTAAATTCTTCCAGCAAAGGAAACTGATTACTACTTCTCTAAACAAAAAATGAACTAATCCATGAGCCAAGAAGATAGATATAATAAAAAGATGCCTTTGAATACTCGGAGTACTCAAAAGTTTTATTCTGCCTCAGTTTACCATTTTGGTTGTTGAAAACTGTTTATGATAGTTAATTTGGGGGTCCTTTGGATGGAAACAGATAATACTTAGCAAATAAACTCATGATTTACTTTAGCACGTTAGATGGTAGAACCAGAAGATGAGATCCATTTTTGTCTTTCAGGTGAGCGTGTAGGAGCCTTCACTATGATCTGCAAAGATGCGGATGAAGCCAAAAGGGTCGAGTCACAATTGAAGATCTTGATCCGTCCCATGTATTCCAACCCTCCCCTCAATGGGGCCCGGATTGCTGCTACCATTCTGAACACCCCAGATTTGCGAAAACAATGGTAAAGCCTTATGCCACTCCCCAGCCGTTCCCACCACTGCTCCTTCAAAGCTAGTATTTAATTGACCTCTCGTGATATACCCATAGATTCTATGTGCAGAAGACGGGGAAGGGAGGAAAGAATGTGCATTCCTTTTTTAAAAAACTGATTGATTGAGATAGGGTCTTGCTCTGTCACCCAGTCTGAAGTACAGTGCTGCGATGCTAACTCGCTGTTACTTTGCACTCCTGGCCACAAGCAGTCCTCCAGCCTCAGCCTCCCAAGTATTTGTCAGCACTTTGAACCACATTAGTTGGCATTTCTCTGTAACAGACAGACGTGATTTCTATTTTATTTTTTATTTTTTTATTTTTTTACTTACCGGCACCTCATACAGGATTTTTTTTTCTTTTTTTTTTTTCAGACATAATTTTTAAATGGTAGTTCCTTTTATTCCATCATCTCCATGTTAAATAGAACCTGCCTTTCCCTAAAATCGGTTTCGAATTATGTACCTCACATAGTAAAACTTCCTTAAGAACATCATATTTTGTTTGTGTACCAATAATTGCTAGCATTGAATCAGTATTTCTGCATATTTTTGTGTTTTATTGTAGAGACAGGGTCTTGCTGTCTTGCCCAGGCTGGTCTCCTCAAACTCGTGGGCTCAAGTGATCCTCCCACCGCAGACTCCCTAAGTGCTGGGATTACAGGTGTGAGCCGCTGCACTCAGCCTGTTTTTTTATTAATCTGTACTATCTGACTCTCAACATCTGTTCTCTGAATTAGTGTTACTCAATCGGTTTGACCACTGTCCACATGAGAAATATATTTAAAACTGGGCACAGTGGCTCACACCTGTAATCCCAACACTTCGGGAGGCTGAGGTGGAAAGATCATTTGAGACCAGCCTGGGCAACATACTAAAACCCCATCTATAAAATTTTAAAACTGTATATTTTACATCATGACCTTGAACATATTATGTATTTATAAGTATGTATAACTGAAACTGTTTTTCAAACTCAATACTTCATGTGCTCTACTCCAATTTTTATTTTATTTTATTTTATTTTTTATTTTTTGAGACAGTCTTGCTCTGTCACCCAAACTAGAGTGCAGTGTCGTAATCTTGGGTCACTGCAACCTCCATCTCCCAGGCTCAAGCGATTCTCGAGCCTCAGCCTCCTGAGTAGCTGGGATCACAGACATGCTCCACTACGCCTGGCTAATTTATTTTGTATTTTTAGAAGAGACAGGTTTTGCCATGTTGGCCAGGCTGGTCTCAAACTCCTGGCATCAAGTGAACCACCTAACTTGGCCTCCCAAAGTGCTGGAATTACAGGCATGAGCCACCACACTCAGCCTCTACTCCAATATTTTCTAAATGCCAATTGCATCTTACTAAGTTGAATTTAACATACTAAGCCAGGCAAGGTGGCTCATGCCTATAATCCCAGCACTTTGGGAGGCTGAGGTGGGTGGATCACTTGAACCCAGGAATTCGAGACCAGCCTGGGCAACATAGCGAGACTGTGTCTCTATTATAATTAAAAATAAAATAAAAATAAAAAATTAACCTACTAATGGGTCATGAGACATAATTTAGAAAACACTGCTCTAGAAAGGGGTTGGCAAACTGTTCTGTGAGTCAATCCAGTTTGCCCCTTCTTCTTGTAAATAAAGTTTTGTTGGAACACAGCTGTACCCATTTGTTTATGAATTTTGTATGGCTGCTTTTATGCTGCCATGGCAGAGTGAGCAGTTGTAGCAGGCAGAGACCATATGGGCCGTAGAGCCTAAAATAATTATTGTTTGGCCATTTACAGAAAGTATGCCAACCCCTACTCTATGTAATTCAGAGTTCATAAAAGCCATGATGCCTGTGGAAGGTGTGGTTTGTTACATAAGCTTATTCTGTGTAGCTGCTTGGTTAAGAGGGTACGTCTCTGAGCAGCTCTTAGGTAGAAAAGCTAAATCTGCTGTCTCTAAGAAACCTGATAGGTAGCTTCCCAAGTCATCATGTGACAACTGTTTTTTTCTGTCTTCACTTTCTGTCTCATGAACATTAAAGTAAATACTAAAAATCTGGTGCAGGATAGTTTTTTAATGTTTTTTCCAGACAGAGCCTGGCCCTGTCACCCAAGCTGGGGTGCAGTGGTGTGATCTTGACTTGCTGCAACCTCTGCCCAGATTCAAGTGATTCTGCTATCACAGCCTCCTGAGTAGCTGGAATTACAGGTGCCCGCCACCATGCCTGGCTGATTTTTGTATTTTTAGTAGAAACGGGGTTTTACCATATTGGTCAGGCTGGTCTCAAACTCCTGACCTCAGGTAATCCACCTGCCTCAGCCTCCCAAAGTGCTGGGATTACAGGTGTGAGCCACTGCACCCAACCTTCCTTTTGTTGTTTTATAGAGACGAGGTCTCACTGTGTTATCCAGGCTAGTCTCAAACTCCTGGGCTCAAGACATCCTCCTACCTCTACCTTCCAAAGTGCTAGGATTACAGCTGTGAGCCACTGCACCCAGCTCAGGATAGTTCTTTATGATAGAATAGATTGATGCTAGACCTACCAAAAAATTGACTACTTTTTAAATTTTATTTTTTCCAGTATAATATTAACATGTAAGTATATTTCTGAAAGTAGTGAAAGGGAAAAAATTAACTATAAATCTAGCTACTCTAACCCAGCTTTTTTTTCTCTTGCCCATTGTTATCTGTAGTTGTGACATACTGTTATATAGGTATGTGTGGGACTGGTTTTGCTTTTGCCACTTAGAATTATACTAAGCTTTTTTTACTTAATATTTTTAATGTTTTTAAAAATATTTTCATATTCTCTGGTTATTAAAATTTTTTTAATGCATTTCAACACGCAATTTGAGAGTCTATAGTAGATAAAGATGCCAAACTATGTTACTGACTACCCTCAGGGTGGTTATAATCTGATGAGAATGATACACACATGACTTTTTTGTTGTTGTTTTTTTGAGAGAATCTTGCTCTGTGGCCCAGGCTGTAGTGCAGTGGTGCAGTCTCACTGCAGCCTCCACCTCCTGGGTTCAAGCAATTCTCCTGCCTCAGTCTCCCCTGAGCTGGGACCACAGGCGCCCACCATCAGGCCTGGCTTATTTTTGTATTTTTATTTTTATTTTATTTTTTTATTTATTTATTTATTTATTTTTTTTTTTTTAGAAAAAGAGAGAAAAGGAGAAAGAAAGAAACAGCAAAAGAAAGAAAAAAGAATGAAAGAGAAAGAAAGAGGAAGAGATTTTAGAAAAAGAGAAAAGGAGAAAGAAAGAAACAGCAAAAGAAAGAATAAAAAAAGAATGAAAGAGAGAAAGAAAGAGGAAGAGAAAGAGGGAGAGAGAATGG
>PVKP010033239.1:0-25205 GCA_004027715.1 Plecturocebus donacophilus | reverse complement strand
AAACTTTTTCAATAGTATTTATCACTTGCTAATGTACTATATACTTTACTAATTTAGTATGCTTATTATTTATTGTTTGTCTTGCCCTCCTAGAATGTAAGCTCCATGAGGACAGGGATCTGTAGCTGTTTTATTCATTGAGGTATCCAAAGTTCCTAATAATTCCTGGAATGCTGCAGGCCCTCAGTGGATTTTCCATAAGTGAAAGAATGAATCAAGCACTTAATATGTGAGAAGGCTCATGCTAAGCCAGTTACACAGTTTATCTCATCTATCCTTCCAAAGACCTTATAAGATCTGGTTATTTGTTTACTATGCATAGGAGACAAATTGGGTCCTGGAGGCACAAATATATATATTAGCAATTTAGAGATACTCTTACAATAGAGAACCTGAGTCTCAGAGAGGTTGAGTGATTTGCTAAATGTTAACCCAGAGGAAGCCCCTCCTTTTCCAGAAGAGGATTAGGGTCTGAAGGAGAAGAAAAGCAGAGAGAGAGATTGAGAAAGAGAAAGTGGGGAGTGAGATGGAGGAGATGGCAGAGGGAAGAGTCAGCTTGGGGGAACACCATGCCCTGATCTCTAGGTGGCTTTGGGTGTCCTCCTGAAGAAGAGGAAGCATAGGGAAGAGAAGTGAACAGGAAGGGTCCCAGAAATTATGTCAGGAGTTCAGGAAAGGTAGGTATTTCCTTGGGACTCAGCCCCACATTTGGAGGAGATTATTTCCACTGACTCAGGTATGATTTTCACCCAAATTCCAGGGTTCCACCTGCTTGATTTATCTAAGCCAGGCGGCTGTGCCTTAGTGAAAAGAATCCTAAACTTGGACTCAGGAAGCTTGGATTAAAAAAAAAAAATCCAAGAAACTTTTTGTCTTGTGTTGAAACTTTGTTCCCAAACTTTGTGTAAAGTCCCATCCTTGCCATTCATGGAGTGCCCGTGGACAAGTGAGTCACCTCACTGCTCTGAACCCTGCTATTCAAATGGGGGCACGCTGTTATGCTGGAGAAGTCATTTGACTGAGAATCAAAAGTCATATCTTCCTCAGCCCCAATTCATTATGAGCTGTGTGGTCTTAGACAAACCTCTTAAGCTCTCTGAGCCTTACTTTCTTTACCAATAAGCCACAAATCATAAAGCAAAGATAAAAGACAATATATAAAGAAAAACGACTAGCGTGGGGATTGGATTCATAACTCCAACACCATTATCATAAGGTTTTAGCCAACTCTGACAACTTCAGTCAAAATCAGCCTAAATCTACAGAGGGTCAAATCTTGCAACTAAAGCATCTGTTCCATTCTCCACTTTTTTTCATAGTATCCTTTTTACCTTTGAAAGTTGCAGAATGTGCCTGATCTTAAGTCACAACTTTGCTTAACCCTTGCTGATTCTTTTGGCTCTGGGAGTGTTATAAGGTCACTGCGGCAGGGAAGTGAGGGGTCCCCAGGGGACCAGGTATACTTTTCCAATTCAACTGCAGAGGCAGTTCAGTTCTGTGTATATGAAAAGTAGTCAAATTATTGCAAATGTCTAGTCAATTCCAAATGTCACCAGCTACCAGTAAACAACAAAAAGCAAGCTACATTCAGGACTGGATCATTTAAAACATAATTATAATAAATGATTTAAAGGAGCTCTTTTAATTACCACTACATATCAAAGCCTCAGAAAGGCATTCCAGAAGAATTGTTTTCTATTGTAACTGCATAAATTTAAATGCTATTAATTTCATATCT
Source organism: Plecturocebus donacophilus (assembly GCA_004027715.1). Lineage (NCBI taxonomy): Eukaryota > Metazoa > Chordata > Mammalia > Primates > Pitheciidae > Plecturocebus > Plecturocebus donacophilus. Next base: position 23,467 of record PVKP010033239.1, on the reverse strand, counting down.
GTCATTCACTTTTCTTCTACTACATTGATCTCTGTATCAGGGAATTCAATGCCTCCCATTTCATTTGGGAATTTCATGGTTTCGACTGAGGAAAAGCTTTGTTTTCAGTCCTTCAATTCCCAAATGCCATTTCCATTCCAAAGCATAATTTTGGAGACTAAGTGAAGACTAAACTGAAGGAAAAGAAGTGAGACTAGGTGAAGAAATTGAAAAGACAACTGCCTTTGTGATTAAAGGACCAAATTTTCACTACTGGCTCTGCTACTGATTTGCTAAGTGACCTATCTGGACGTATCACCTATCTGGACTTCGGTTTCTGCTTCTACAAATTGGGAATAAGAATAATTCCTGCCCCTGCCTAACTCACTGGAGGTTTGAAGTTTCAATGAAAAATAAGAAAGGACTATATAAACCATTCATTCATTTAGGCAGTCAGTCATTCACTCAATAATTATTTAATGAGTACTGCCTATATGTTAGGTGCTGTGCTAGTAGCTAGGATAGAAAACCAAGCAAAATGAAATGCCTCTCTAGTAAAAAGCTTACTGTCAAGCAGAGGAGACAGAAGAGTGAATCCACTCCTTTGGTCTTGTTGTGCTCTTTCCCATTCTGCTTGCTTGCTTGTTTGTTTGTTTTTTTTTTAGTTAGAAAATTTCTGATTTTATAGTCTCTGTACAGAATAAAACAATTTCCTGGTATAGCTGAAAAAAGATTCATTCAGTATTTTGTCTTGACTTTTGTTCCCAAAATCCACTTCTATTATTAATTTTTTGGCCGGTTGTTTGGAATATTAAATATCCAGAGACATAGTCATAATTTTTCCTCCCATCAGAAAAATGTGGCTTCTTAACTAATAGCTCCAGTCTACTTTAAAGGAACTGTCTGGGCCCAGGATTAATGCGTTTCTAGAGAATAAAATCAATGGGATGTGGAGAAATGATATCCTTTTTGATTCTCAAATAAACATTTCTCAGAGGGAACTTCCAAGTCCTCAAGGAATTTCATGGAGATACATTCAAATGCCACCCATCTGTACAAATATCAGTATCTAAGTTTTTCTTTTTAAAATAAAGAACTACATTTTTCAAAGTTGGCTATCAGAAAAGTACATTAATGCCTCCCTATATGGATTGCTATATAAAATGGTTCTTGGGCTACCTAGGAAGACTGAGATGAAAAGAACCACATATAACCAATATATTTTTCAGCACTGGAGTCATTTTTCTTCTTCCCTCCCAAGATAAAGATAAGATTGGTATTCAGGGGAGCCAGAGAACAAGGAGGAAAACACAAAGAGGCAGAACCTAATGAGGACTCTAGGACCCCAAAGTAAACTCTCATTGTGATTGAAGCCATTGTGAACAGAAAGACGTTTCTCTAAGGTAGTTTTGACTTCCTGCCTATCTGGCTCATTGTCACAAAGGAGACACCGAATGTTCATAAATTGCAGCATGTAAGAGGAAAATAGATTGGATTTGAAAGTAGCATTTCCAGACTAGGTCTAGGCTCAGGTACTTCATCAAAATACATGCCAACTTAGACAAACTATTTCACTTCTTTGACGATCAGTTTTGTGAACTATAAAATGGGAATAATAATATATATGTTGAAAGAACATGTGATAGAGCTTTTATGACCTGCATTATTATTATTTTTAAGGAAAAAGTGACTAATCCAAGTGAAATAAGGTGGACTGGTATTCTAAATGCATTTAATAGAAGTCTTTAATTCTCCCTTCCCCGTCTCTCCATCCTTCCCTCTCTCTTTCACTATTTCCATCTTCCTGCCTTCCTTCCTTTTTTTCTCCAACATATATTTATTAAGTGCTTACTCTGTGCAAACAACACTGCTAGAGACAATTGTGTGAGTCAATATCCCAGCCTGGAACAGGTGGTTCATTCAAACGGGGGGTAGTTTAAGGAAGAGACAATGTAGGTATGGACAGGCAAAGGGAAACCTGCAAGGGATAGTGAAGAGCTCCAGCAATAACAAGACCTACGAGCCCTTTCCACCTTTAAGCCTGAGGGAGGAAATGGGAGGCGGGTTTTCCGAGCCAGGATAGAGTTGCAGCTGCAGCTGCAGCTACGTGAGAGAACTTCTCAACAGGAGCTATGGGCTCAGGTGGAGGAATCTGTGGCCTTGGCAGAAAGGGAGTCAGGAGACTAACTGCCCCACCCTCCTGTCTTCCAGCTGACTTCCTGCTGGTGCCTCCCATTGGTCAAACTCAAGCAGATGCCAAAAGACAATGGTGCCTGTTGACACAGTGCACTTAACTCCGTGGCACAGAACCATGTGGTCAGGGTGCAGAGTGGATCTGGACAGGCAAACATAGGCTATTCACCACCCGAATATCATGCCACAGTTTGTAATATGGGTTCTAGAGCTACTGGGCTGAGTTTGAATCCTTACTCTACCATTATGGTGCCTTGGATCTTGAAGCACTTACCCTTTGCACGTCTCAGTTTCCTTATCTGTTACATGGTGGTAATAAAGGCATCTACCCATAGATTATTGTGAGGATTAAGTGACTTAAAATTCATAAACACTGGCCAGGCGCAGTGGCTCATGCCTGTAATCACAACACTTTGGGAGGCCGAGGTGGATGGATCACGAGGTCAGGAAATCGAGTCCAGCCTGGCCAACATGGTGAATCCCATCTCTACTAAAAATACAAAAATTAGCTGGGGCATGGTGGTGTGCGTCTGTAATCCCAGATACTCAGGAGACTGAGGCAGGAGAATCAGTTGAACCTGGGAGGCAGAGGTTGCAGAGAGCTGAGATGGCACCACTGTACTCCAGCCTGAGCAACAGAGAGAGACTCCATCTCAAGAAAAAAAAAAAATCACAAACCACTTAGGACAATGTCTGGGACATACTAAGTGCTGTGTTAAGTATCACCTCATATTATTTTTTTCATGGGATACAATGGTGAACAGGAACAATGAGTGAGTGGAAGGCTTCCTGGAGTATCTTTAATGGGAAATCACACTGGACCATCCCCTTGATGCATTTTTTTTCTTGCTTTATGATTGGCTTCTGTGACACAACCATTTGGAGAAGGGGAGATAGACGGGGGAAGAGTAGCAAGGAAAAGGAGTATAGTCATTTCACTTTATTATACCATCACACAATCTTTCTGTAATTCTTGTCTTCAAAATGTCAAGACCTATGACCCAGGTTTCTGTCAATTACAGACATCTGTCCTCATCTGCCTCAACCTCTGATGACTGGAACTAGGGCAAAGCAGCAGGTCACTCTAAAAAGCTGGCTGAAAGTCCTGCTCAATTCAAGGTCCTGAGTTCTGCTGTGGAATGTCACGAGTTCTTAGCCACACTGTGTCTTCTGATTACCTCACCTCCTTGCCTTGGGAAGAGACACATCAATTACTGAGGAGTCTGGGAGAGGGGCCCAGGATTAGGAGCCTGAACTGTGTTTAAATCCTAGCCTTATCCTATTTGAGCTATGCAACCTTGGGCAAATAAATGACAGTTCCTTTCTCAACTGTAGGTTTCTTATGTAGAAAACAGAGACTTGAGTATTACAGACTCTTTTGAAGGAAGGAGGTAATACAAAGTTAAAGCTAGTAATGATTACAAACTGTGCAAACCTATGATATAGTTTAAATTATAAATCAATTCATGTTGCTGGTCCCCAGTTCCCCCATTTGCAAAATATCTAGCTGGTTTATAGCCAGATATAACTGCATGTGAAAATACTTTGTAACATATTATTGTCAACACCATGATCTAATCTCAAATACTAATCACACTTATTGGGAGCCAGTGTCGTCTCTCCCCCACGCACAACCCCACACATAACTCCCCACCCCACACCCTACAGCCAACAACCTATTTCTTGACCACATCTTTTGTGTGGGTAATTCTATCATCTAAACAGTGGGGTGAGTGTCAGGAATTGATATATTTGCTCCTGTAGTGTTAGTGTGCACCCTGGCAGCACTGAGTGCGTTTCTTTGATTATTTATACTTAAGAAAGTCCATGTAATTGTTCAAGTTCAAAATTTGAATATTGCCAGAAAGCTTGTTGAATTATTTATTTTAACTGCCTTATTTCTGTATTGGGTAATTTCTTTCATGTGCTTCCACAATATCAATAATTGGAAGCAATTGTTGATTTTTCTAAAGCCATTGGGTTCAATGAATTGTTCAATTAGTTTTATGATTTCAAGTAGAGGAAGATGCAAGATTACCAGTCTTGGAGACTACAAACAACTTTCTAAAAAGAGGAGAATACCCTAAATAGCAAAGTGCACAGGTAAATGGTAGAGGCAGACCCTAAATCACATATGCACATCACAGTCCACATCATCACCGTTCAGATTTTATAGTGCAGTCTCCTGAGCAGGATGGCTAGGGAGCTGTCAGCTAATACATATTTGTGATATTGTTTACCCATTGATCTTGTCAAGCTATTATAAATCCAGATGGATAATAAACACACAATGACTTTAAGGGATAAATATTAATAGATAATGTCACCCACTTCTGGTCCTAAATCACTGTGGGCTCTCCATTTTCTACAGAATGAAGTTCAGAATTCCAGGCAGACAGGTTCAGAGCAATACCCTGTGTGAACCTGACTTCACCCCTTTGCTCGTGCTGTATCCACATTCTGAAGTGCTCTTACATTGCTTTCTGTTACTGTCTTTTTCACATACTGAGGAGTCAGGGAAGAATAACACTCAGCCTCCCGAACCTCAGTTGTCTATGCACCAACTTCTCATATTCATAATCCAACTATACTGTCCTTAACAGTTCTCTTCCCCTCCCACCTCTCCCCTCTCCTCCCCTGTCCCACCCTCTCCTCTCCTCCCCTGCGCTTCCCTTTTCTTTTCCCAGGCTGGAGTGCAGTGATGTGATCTCGGCTAACTGCAACCTCCCCCTCCCAGGTTCAAGCGATTCTCCTGCCTCAGCCTCCCAAGCAGCTGGGACTACAGGCACATGCCACTATGCTCAGCTAATTTTTTGTATTTTTGGTAGAGATGGGGTTTCACCATTTTATCCAGGCTGGTCTCAAACTCCTGATCTCAAGTGATCCACCTGCCTTGGCTTCCCAAAGTGCTAGGATTATAGGTGTGAGCCACCACGCTCACCTATTTAACTGCGTCACTTTTTCAAACGACACAGTCTAACGCTTAAATCCATTCCAGCCTCATCCAAAGAATCTTCATCAGTAAAATCACGGATTTAAGAAGCTAGTCACATTTTCTGTAGTACGCATTATAACAAATACACAGTATTAAAATAATATATTTCCTGCCGGTGCAGTGGCTCACACCTGTAATCCCAGCACTTTGGGAGACTGAGCCGGGTGGATCACTTGAGGCTAGGAGTTCAAGACCAGCCTAGCCAACATAGCAAAACCCGGTCTCTACTGAAAAAAAAAAAATACAAAACTTAGCTGGGCGTGTAGTCCCAGCTACTCAGGAGGCTGAGGCATGAAAATTGCTTGAACCTGGGAGGCGAGGTTGCAGTGAGCCGAGACTGCCACTGTACTCCAGCCTGAGAGACAGAGCAAGATTCTGCCTCACGAATAATAACATAAAAAAACTTCATCCATAGGCCCCATAAAAATAACATCACATAGCACTAGGAATGCCCACATAACACTTTTGGAAATATAGGAGTAGTAGCAAAGATTTCAAGCCTGGTGATAACAGGCTTGGATTTAAACTCTGGCTTCTTACTTGCTTACTATCCATGTGTTCTTGGGCAAGGTACATAAAGGTACTAGACCTCAGTACTAGAATAGAGCCCACAACAGAGTACTGTTGTGAAAATTAAATAAAACAATACATGTAAAGTGCCTAGCACTTGGTAAACATTAACGCGTCCAGTTCAGTGAGCACTTATGTGGAAGTACTACATAATGGTTAGGAGCAAGGGTTTCCTTAAGTGCTAGGGTTCGAATCCTGGCTGTTGAGTAATCTTGGGCAAATCCCTTAACTGCTTCGTGTTTCAGCATCCTCACAGATTAATTGGGAGGTTAAGTAAATTGATGTAAATATAGAATTTAGGAGAGTGCCTCCACACAGTTCACACATCATAGATGCTGGTGATTCCGATTGTCTTTGCTGTCTTGTACATACTGCGCTATGTATTAGTGAAGTAGAAAACTGGCAGAGAAGAAATCTCCCCTTTTATGTGGATTTTATGTGCAAACATGTCAGTATAGACAAAGTACAGAAATTAAATGGAGGAGAAAATGGTTAACTATGTATTGGGCAGAAAGGAGGGAGTAAAGCAGGGCTTCATGGAGAAGGAGACACACGCTTGGTTTTAAAGATTGAGGTGGGGTTTTGAGGATGAAACTGATTCGTTAAGACCAATTCAGTTGACACTTCCTCTGGGAAGCCTTCTCTGATCCCATAGGCACAGTTAATGACTACATCTTATTGTTTGAGGGGCAGAGATGAGCATTAGACATTAAGTTTTAAGTACTGAGGGACTAGGTGATGGTAAGTGCTCCTTGGCAAATGTCTACAGAAGGTATAAAGTAACTTTTCTTATTTATAAAATAAATCTTCTGTGGCTTCTCTACTATTCCATCATTCCACAAATATATATTGATTATTAATGTTAACCATAATAAAAACTAAAACGTACTGAATGTTTCTTATATGCCAGAAACTTCATGGATTTCATTTTATCCTTATAATAATCCTGCAGGGGATACTATTATGATTCCTACTTGATAGATAAACAAATTGAGGCTTAGAATCCTTGGGAAACTTCCAAAATCACCCATTAGCTTAACACATAGCCTACCTGTCCCAAGAATATGTACACAGTCACTATGCTATACTGCCTCTCAAAATGTCTAGATTTAAATTCTGTTCCATGAGGAAGTGATGTCAATTTCCCAGCTGGGACCATTTACTGAATAATGCCTAGCCGTTTCTCAGAGAAGTAGGTGAAGGGGGTGAAAGCAGCCTGCTTCTGGGATTTGCTATAGGTTAAGTCTATGGAAATCTGCATGGTATGCAAATAGTTTGCAGCAAAGGAGACAGAGTTCCCAGAATAAATCATTCTTGCTTCCACTGCTGAGTGAGAAATACTGTAGTGATGTTTCAGTCTTTCACGAGCTCAGCTGGACAAGGCTAATTAGGACTGGAAAGACCCAGGACCTCAATTGAACTCCTTGGTAATCAGAATTATGATGAAGTAATATACAAGTGTAACCTGTAATAAGATGAGGTGAAGAAAAATAGATTGTAATACTGTAAACTTTCCCTTGTTACAGTTTTCAAGTGCTATGTATCAGAACTCCACAGGAACACTAATCCCCTAAGGGGCCCATAGAGGTAGAGGTTCAACCACCTGGAGCAGGTTGAAAGTGGGAAACAAAAAAAAGTAGGGTAACAAAATATTTCAGAATACAGTAAATAGTGCTGATTGAAGTTGCCTTACATGACTGTTAGATGATAGCCACTTAAAATACAGTGATGTTTTTGGGCTTCTCAACCCACTAACGCATTTCTCAGACTCAGAACATTACCCTAGGAAAGGCCTTGGAGATTTGTCTTCTAACACTCTCTTATTTTACCGATGGGGAAACCAAGGCCCAGGCAGCAGCAGGTGATGAACTATAAAATAAAAATATAAAATGAGAATTCATGGTGTTTCAAAAACAGTGTTAAAAAATTTAGGGAAACATAGTTTTATATTAAAATGTGAGATCAAAACGATGGGGGATGGAGAAAGACCAGAAAAGTCACCCAGACCCTGGCTGGTGTCAGTGAGATATCATGGGGAGGGAACACCCAGCTGTGTTGAGCCCCAGACCACTCTCTTTATAATAGTGACATGATAATGGAGGGCAGTATCCCTATAAGACTGCCCCAAGCGAGGAACCTGGCTCCGCGTAAAAATACAAATATAGGCCTATGAACTTGGGAAATTTCTGGGCCCTCCATAGGCCTATTGCTCCTTCCCTAGCACAGACAAGGACAATGATTATCCATCTGATGTTTCACACATCACTAAAGGAAAAGGACAAGGTTGTCTGGGAATATGCATGGGAACAACTGAATCTGGAGTTTGGAGGGCAGGAATGATGAAGAATGATGCCACAGCTGACATCTGAAAGAGTGGTGGGATTTAGAAGCCAGGGCAACCCAGGGTGGTATCTGGGCAGTGAGAAGCACCAGGGTGAAGGTGTGGAAGCAAGAAAATCAGGACCGTCTGGCAAGAGGGTCCTGAGAGCAAGCTGAGAGCGAATACCTGAAGTATGCCCTACTCAGGTCTTTGTATTGTGTGCCGCTGTATGCACGAGGAGGTGTGTATGCATTTATTGGTGCCTACATCAGTTATTGGTGACATAGAAACAACTCATTCCATATCATAGATTCTTTTTTCACAACTGCTCCTTTATTGTTCCTGGGCTGTCCTGAGTTCAAAGAGCCTCTGAGCAAGGGTATCACTAAGAAAGGGTACCTTGACTAAGGTCATTCAGGGGCTACTCTTGGGTACTCTCCAGGTATCACCCATGGAGAATGTGCTTGAGCAGGGCCTTCAGGTGTGTGCCAAGCTACACCTGACTCTGAGAAGCAGGTGAAACCACTGGGCAACTTTGGAAGGCTGTTGGCATCCATTAGAATGATAACTGGTGGATAGGCTGTCAGGATGCAGGTGTAGCAGGTTCCCTGGTGACCAGAGAACCATGTAGTAGAGTGTTATGCAACTTCTCTGAGTCTCCTCTGAAAGATGGAAATTTTAGGAATTTTTCCTTGTACCTCATAGCACTACCTTGAGGATCAAGAGAAACTATTCGTAAAAGCTCAACAGTGACTTTGTTATTTGACATATTTTATTTAGTCTCCTTAATATATTGCTAAGCTAAGAACTGGCACCATTCTAAGTACTTGTAATTTAAGGAAGTCACCAAGGAAGTGGAAAGAAAACTATGTTATTGGGGATCTGGATTCTGATGCCTTTTGTTCCTCGGCATCTTGCTTCTTAGACTCTCCACATGAGCAAGTGTCCTCTGAACAAAGAAGAGTCGATGAGGTGCTCACAGACCTCCCAAGTAGTGATTATCCACTGGCAGGAATGAGGCATGTTCTCCATTTAAGCACACACATCCTCTGCACAGAAACTATGGCCGAGGACATGCTTCCTGTCTAGTAGGAATAAAAGCTAAATGGGAGGCAGGCCTGCTGTCCAAACACTATTAGTTCCACCTGCAATTTTCTTTCTCAGTTTCAAGGGCAAAAAACACAGCTTGGAAAGTTGTGTTTTTTTTTTTTCAGAACACTGTTTTTTTGTTTTTTAAGGCAGAGTCTTGGTCTGTTGCCAGGCTGGAGTGCAATGGTGCAATCTCAACTCACCGCAACCTCTGCCTCCAAGGTTCAAGCAATTCTCCTGCCTCAGCCTCCCGAGTAGCTGGGACTAAAGGCACGCGCCACCATGCCCAGCTAATTTTTGTATTTTTAGTAGAGATGGGGTTTCACCATGTCAGCCAGGATGGTCTCGATCTCTTGACCTCATGATCTGCTCACCTTGCCCTCCCAAAGTGCTGGGATCACAGGTGTGAGCCACCAGACCCGGCCAGAACCCTGTACATTTCTAAGGAGCACTAATCTCACTTCTCTTAAATGATCCAATGTCTACTTTAGCAATATGAATCTCATGTCAGAAAATCCGAGTCTGAGAATGAACTCTGCCTTTTAGTAATTGGTTATGACCTTGAACAAATGACTTAATGTCAATATAATTATTTGTAGATTGGGGATAGTAATATCGACTTCCCAGGTTTTTCGTGGGAAATATTCACCAAAGTGAACTTGTGGCGGGGAGATTTGGAGGTAAGGGAATGTATCCAGTAAAGTGCGGCATTGGTGCTGTGCTTCCCAGGAAGTTGTTTATCTCTGTGTACCTTCCACCTAGCGTGGTGACCTCAACAGGGGTAGGGCTCACCAATGTTTGCTGAAACTTTAGCTGAGTTTGAATACATGAAAGTAAAATTTTCCTAATTTCACTTAATTTGCTTAATATTTTATATTTGATTTTTAGCAAACAATTATACTATGCGTTGCTGTGAGGATGGTTAAGTCGACATCCAGAGATCAGTTGGATTGTTCTGTTACTTTTCTTTACAGTGAGCTGGAATTGGATTATACCACAGCCATTCCAGGGAAAAAACCCTAAGAAACTGAACTACTTCCCCACCTTCACTCATCAACCAGATATGACTTTTAAAGGAGGTCTTTTTCTCTTGGGATTATATTTCAGTGTGTGAGAGATTTATAAAAATAATAAAAAATGCAATGAATTATCAAATAAACATTCCTGAACCAAGCACCAATAAGTGATAATGTCTAAGATTTTTTTTATCACAGTTATTTTAAATCTTTTTCAAATAAACAAATCAAACATTAAAGTCTCCTCTGAATGTCACTATCAATTCCATATCTTCTTCCCTCTCCAGTGGCCACTACTTGGATGAATTAAGTGAATATCTTTAACAGGCTATTATTTACACATTTTATGTATGAACAACACAAGGTGTTGATTTATCTTTGTGAGTGGCTTAAAAAAGATTTTCATGAATGGTACTATACTGTACATATACTACATATCATCGTGCACATTTTAAAACTTAATGTACGTGTTTTAGGTCTCACCATTAGTCTATTCTTTTTAACTGTCTCATTAAGTAAACACTTGAGTCATCCATTCCCCAGCTGATGAACATGCAGGTGGCTTAAATGTTTTAAATTATAAATAGGACTGCAATAAATTTTCTGGTCCATGTTTTCTTGTGCACATGTCCATAATATTCTCTAGTGTATATGTGTGTTTAAGTATAAATACATATATATATGTGTATGTGAATGTGTGTGTGTATTTTCAGAATTACTGGGTCATAGGAATACATTTACTCAGAGAGCCAAATTGCTCTTTTGAGGGTATATTGTCAATGTATATTGCTTTATATTTTTTCTGGATAGGATGATTCCCATTTATTTCTTCACCAGCACTTGATCTTATCATACCTTTAAATAATTGCTGATCTGATGGGTGAGAAACTGTATTTCTTGTTATTATTTCAACTTGAATTTCCCATATTACAAAGGTTGAAAATATGTTTATCTGCATTTAAGATTTCTCTTATGTGAATTGCCTATACATTTCCTTTACCCAGCTTTAAAATACAATTCTCAAATGCTCAAATCATTTATATTAAATGGCAGAGTATTTGTATAAAAACTATGTAAATTATAAATCATCTCTAGATTACTTATAATATCTAATACAAGGTAAATGCTATGTAAATAGTTGTTATACTGTATCTTTTTAATTTGTATTATTTTTTATTGTTACATTGTTATTCCTCCCCCTTCATATTTTCAATCTGTGGTTAGCTGAACCCATGATGTGGAAGCCATGAATATGGAGGGCCAACTATACTATTTTTTGTCTTTTACTTACTGATTTAGTATTTCTCTGTATATATAGATATTTGCCCTTCGTTATATGTAATGAAAGTATTTTCAAGTGGGTCACCGCGTAACCAACATCTCTTATTATCCATTGGCTTTTTGTGTTTTCTTTCATTTTCTATTTTGACATAGTAAAATTTACCAGTCTTATCCTTTATATGTTTTACTTATCATATTCATGAATTTATCCATGACCCATTTGAGGACCATTTAGATAGTTTCACATGAGTTTAGATTTGAAGGTTTGGTTTTTGACATTTAGATTCTCCCAAAGTTCTAAACCATACATATTCTTCCCTTCTTGAGCTTGCCTTCCTCATTCAAAAATGTTTTATGTGCTTGCCCCACCCTCGGAAGAGTAGGGTTGTCCTTCTCCTTTCTGTCCTCTTTGTACTCTTACCCATAACTTTCTTGCATGCATTCTATTCTACCTGAGGGGTCCTTAGGACAAAGCTTTTGTCTTAATTCATACATTTGTCTTCAGCTACTAATGTAGTATTTGGAAGAGAACAGACACTTAAGAGTGAGGAGAGAGGAGTGTATTAGCACAGTCTTGGGCTGCAGTGATAGGACTAGAGAGTTACATTTGTAAGAATACCATTGTGTTCTGAGTTAGGCCAACTGACACTGAAATATCCATGCTTAAAGGGACAGCAAAAAATAGATTATCCTGGAAGGCTGAGAAGAAAGTTTAAAAACTTGGAAAGTCTGCTATGGAAGGAAAGAGGAAGGGCTTGGTGAAGCGTGGTCTAGAGTCTTGATCATTATTGTTGACTCAACAAAAATCTATCACATGCCTACTACTTCCCAGGCACTGCTCAAGACAAATTACAGAGATTTTACTCCCAAGACACTTGAGAAGTGCCACAACCCTCATTAAAATGTCTGGGTTACAGAGTAGCTTATCAAAGCTCACTCTGCAAAGAAGTGATAGATATAAATATGTCCTCTGGACAACATCAAAGACCTTGCCCCAACACTAAACCTTGGTGCAGGTGCAGGTGTGATTCATTTACTCTGCCATAGAGAGGCAGAATATTGCAAACCTTAAGCCCATGAGGCCAGACTACCCGAACTTCCTTCCTGGCTCTCCCATTCTGGTCGTGTCATGTAATTGTTCTAAATGAGAATGCAATTACTACCTGCCTTATAGAGTTTTGTGCATGTTAAATAAATGTATGTTAAAAATCTAAAACATTCTTGGCATATGTGTCATATAAATTATCTATTATGGTTATTTAATGGGATATCATCTAATGTCATCACAAAACTTATTCTCAGTATTGCTGGCAGGTAGAGCTGAGCCAATGGGCAGAAGTTGCTGAAATTCAGATTTAAATCCGATATAAAGAGACATTTCAAATAACTAGAGTGGTCGGGGCAGTTTCCCAGAATAGTAAGCCCCTACCACCTTAGGGAGAGGTTTTCAGCTGCATTTAAAGGACTTCTGTGTGGAAGGTTAGATTAGGTGGATTCTTTTGAGAATCTTTAGAGTGTTAGGATTCTTTGAGTCTATGGCAATATCCACCCATGTTCCAGGCCAGTGACATCATTTGGCATGCTAATGAATGGAAATCTTTTCATGCAGGCTGGCCGATTCAAGCCATGCGTACGATGAAAAGGGCAAATCTTTTCATGTGAAATTGTGCATGAATAGAGACTCATTGCCCACAGAAAATGTATTTTGGGGAAATGGCTTTCAACAAAGCAGGGTGAGAACACACTGTGAGCTCTTGTGATTCAATTATTTCCAGAGGAACTCAGGCTAATGTTGGAGAAGCAATTGGTCTTGTTATAGGCTGAATATTCTCTAGAATCAGATGTGTACATGACTAAAACACCATGGTCACCCTACGGGATGGAGGGGACGTGAGGGGAGGGAATTATTATTGACAGCGTATCTATTCTGCATAAGGCAGTGAGCTTGGCACTGGATATCCTGTCTTATCCACTACTCGACAGCCAGTGAAACTAAGGCTAAGAATGGTTAAGAGACAATGCTCAGAGTCACGCAGCTAGAAGCTGTGAAACCAGGATTTCAACTGTTTCTTACTGTAGACTAGTATTCAGAAGCCAGTAGCCTACAAGTCATTACCAGTCTGTAAGAATGTGAAAAAGAATTGAATTAATTGATAACATTTAACATTCATGGAATTACATAAAAGACAAATCTAGATTTCCATGTTCTTTTGAAGAGTTGGAAGCCTTGGCAACATCAGATCTACAGCTGGGCTTGGTGACAATGAGGTGGAGTGAAGTCAGAGTAGCCACTGCCCCAATAAGCTTCAGGGCATGTGCTTTCCAGTTGTCCACAGTCCTCTCCACTCCCTGTAGTGCTACACCTTAATTTTAGCGGCCCCTTAATCCATGCGGCAATTTGAGTCATGATCCCCATTCTACGTATTGTGCTATAAAAACAGGACAGGAGGTGGAAGAGGATGGAAGAAAGTAGAACAGGGAAAGAGAAAAGAAGGAAGTGAGATGGAAAGGAAGGAGAAAGGGAAAAAATCCAAAGCCAAGAGGTAGACTTGAGATGCTACAACCAAAAACATTATCCTGCCTCTGCGTTCTGCTTAGCTGACCAGGAGAGCTTTTCTATTTTGCAAATGCCAGTAGCTCAGCACTCATCTTGTTCTGGATGCTTTCATTTTAGGAAATATTGCAAATACATCCCGGTGAAAAAAATATCAATATGCATGATACTTCAAACAGTAGTTTTGGTCAAGCAGAGGGCTTTTGGGATAAGGAAAATAAGGACGGAATGTCTCCTTGGTGCACTGAAGAGGTCCTGTGCCATACCTATAGTCAAGGCCCCACCTGATTCTTTCTCTCCTTTGTTGCTGGGCCATCCTATTTACCTGGAAATGGATATTTTCCCCTGGATATTCAAAAGCTCTCAATTAACACATATTTAGTATTGATCACCTTGAAGATGTCATCTCTCCTTCTGTTTTTGTGTTTCTATCACTTTTCTTTTGTATCGAGGCTCTCAAAAATGTCCTCCTGTTCTCCCAAAGAGCAGGGAAGGCCCCATCAGTGAGCATTGGATGCTTTTCTTACCGGCGTTTGATGCTATACTTCCGGTTTCTAACACTGCCTTTGTGACACAGGTCACAGCCCTTTCACTTTTCTCCTGCCTACCTGTGTGACCCTCAGCTAGTCAGTGAACCTTTCTGAAATTCAGATCTCTTCTCCAGATAAATCCTACTTCACACCATTGTAATAAACACTCAATGAAATAACAGATGTGAAAAGCTCTATCCCAGGCCCTAGCAGATTACATGTCTAATAAATAGTAGTTGAAATGAAATCTCTACTTTTAACCACCAATGGAACTCTCGGCAAGTCTGTTGACTTCTGTGGGCTTCTCCTTCTTGACCTGGGAAACAAGGGTCTAAACTAGATCTCTTGGATGTCTTAATGCCAAATACTCTGTTTGCTGAGCTGCAGGCATCCTCAAGTTGCCTCTCCTACCCACTGTGAGAAACTTGAAGGTAGATGTCATATCCCTTTATCTTTGTATCTGTACCGTCTGGCATGACACAGCAGCTCAATAAAATATCTGATTTTATCACTGATGCAGCAGCTCTAGCCACACAAACTCCTCTCATTTACTGGTGTCAGAAGTCTCAGAACTCTAGGGCTGATTTTAACATTTTGATCATACTGCTAGTCCCTCCCAAGGCTCCTCCTGGGGTATAGTATTTCCTGTAAACTGCTGCTTTGGGGCAGCCACCAAAGGTGGCTAATTAAGGCTTACTGCTCAGCCTCAGCTGATTGGATACTGCTGAACACCTGATGCTATGGTACAGCATCCAAAGGTTGATCAGACCAACTCTTATCACCTGGGAGGTGGCCTGGTAGGAGGAGGTGAAGGGGAAGAAGAGGAGAGCACCACAGAGAAAAAGTGTGGACATCAGATTCCTTGTTGAGAATCTAAATCAGGAACTGTGAAGGGCGTGATATAGCTAGAAGGAGCAGCTAAAAATGACAGATGCAGACAGAGAAATGCGAGGAGAAGGCAGGGCCATGAAGAAGGGCCACACCTCGAGGGGTTTTGATAAGTCTGAGTTGAAGGAGGCAAGCAGGTCCTGAGACTTTGGTGTGTCTATAAGAGGAGACAAAGGGGCTCCTGAGCAGCAGTCAGAGGGAGATGCTACCTCTTAGCCACCCTCTCTCAGCCCTGATGGCTCTCCGGTTCCAGTCCTACAGTAAATCTGCTTTGAGTTGTGATGCTTTGAGGGAGAATTGGCGACTTTAAACTAGAAGCAGCTGACCAGATAAAAGACTTAAAACCTGTTGCAGAAGATTACGGTGAAGATGGAAGAGGATAGAGAAAAAGGAGAAGGGAAGGAGGAAGATGGAGAAGAAGAACACAGGAGAGAAAGGATGCAAAGCAACCAGGAAGGCAGGGTGGGAGCAGCTATCAGGGGCAGTCAGATCCAACAGGGAAGAGATTCAGGCTGAGGGCTGGGCACTCAGGGTTTCCTCCTCCAGCACCGCAATAAAGATAAGGGGACTCTTCTCTCCATTTCTATTCTTTACTTGATAAATAAATAAATAAGACAAACCTGCCCGTTTCCTCCCTGGAGAATTGAATGTGATCAGTTCTGGCTGTAAAGCCCCCTGGAGAAATTCACGGTGTTCAGGAAACATTAAGAGACTGAAAGAGAGATGGTTTCTAAATCTCAGAGGAAGAAGCTTCGCAATGAAGTCTTGGACCTAATCATTTTATCCCTTGCCTCGGCCTGGTCACACTGCCAATTCCCCCAGCAGTAGCAATTGCTCACAAAGAGAATCTCAGAGTTCAGGCACAGATTCAAACCCACAATCAAATAGAAGCTCGACTTCTCCGCTCATATAATTTCTGGTAAACACTGTCAATTTCAGACCTCCAAATGGAGAGTATATTTTTATTCATTTTAACTTATCCTTGCTTTCATTTTCTTGGCAAATGGGACAATTGGGCAACCCAAGGGGTTTGATTTTCTGTATTTATTTATATTTTTCAACCCATATATACACCTGTCAAGATAGAAGCCAGATTTTGATGTTGAGACAAAGGAAACACCATTCTTGCAGGCCCCAAATGGGATATTCTAGAGGACTGGCGTGTGAGGACATCATTGCTTTTATGCTTTGTAACAAATTAAAGGCAAGCTTGGCTCAGCTTTTAGCTGGGATGGAGTATTAGCAAATGAATGAATTATTCTCTGTTCATAAAACAAAATAAGCTTTCTATTGGCTGGGCTAGAGGTCTTCTTCCATTACAGATCATTAATAAATGAAAGTCTATTTTGATTTCATAGGCCAATTTGTCATCAGTGTCACACTGATGAGCACACTGGTGTTGCGAAAAGCATTAGATTTTGGAGTTTGAGAGCCAGGGATAATGATTCAAGGCTCTAGGATGTACTAAACTGTGGCTTCTGGTAACTTTCTTTATCTTGTCTGAGCCTTCCCCTTAACATCTGATAAACCGAAGTAACAGAATCTAATGTATACAGTTCTTGTAAGGGTTAAATAAAGTCATCAATGCAAAGGGAGTGGCCACATGCTTGGCACTTGGTAAGCATTCAATAAATCTTCCTTCCTTCCAAACAAGAAACTTGGTAATTTAAACAACTAAGATCCAGGAATAGACCTGCCCTAGGCAACATAATATTTCACCGCTGCAACTGGATTACAAGCAAAAGGGTAATTCATGAAGTTGCTGACCTGTGTTCCCCGGGGCTGGAACAGCATGTTGGTTTCATAAAGACAATGAGAGGTGATCCCTTGCAGCAGCTGTGTTCTGCCTGAGTCAGAAGCAAGTTCACCTGGGGTCTCTGGCCTACCCTTGCCCATGTCCAGAAACTAGTCTTGGGCTACCTGCCCTCAACATGACATTTAACTCAGGAAGCATAGAAAAAGCCCACAATTTTTCTACAAACGTGTCTCATTTATAGGAATCGAAGCCCTGCCTGATGGATGGTTGGAAATATACCTGATGCTCTCGACTGTAGTGAATTTTTCTGGACGTGTCCCTGGACCTAGTGAGAACTGTAGGCTTTTAGCAGTGAGCTTGGCTGACCTCTCTGAGGAAGAAATTCATAGAAAAACAAGTGCCTGGTCCTCAGAACCAGGAGGAAAGGATTTCAATGCCTGGGGTTTCTCTTTAGTAGCTCTCTGACTTCTTAGGCAAACTGCTGAACATTTTGAAATCTCTGTTTCCTCATATGTAAAATGAGACTAGCAGAGCCTACACCTCATGAAAACTGGATTTTCAAATAATATAAAAGCATTAGGTGCCTGTGACCTGGTAGACTATTTATCTATATCTCTTTCTATGATGTTTATCCACATTTCATCTTATTGCTGCCCTCTTTACAAAACATTGTATAGCTCATCATCACACTTGTTACCCTAACTCTGAGAAGAAGACAAAATTACTCTTCCTTCATATATTAATAATGGAATCTGAAGTGCAGTGAAGTTCTGGCACATTCTTAAGTGGCATGCTTGTAAATGGCAGAGTCGGGATTTGAACCTAGATCTTCCAATTCTAGAAGTACAATTCTTTTACTTCCAGTTCTAGAAGTAAGACTGGCAAGTCCAACCACAAGTTAGAATCAAAGAAAGGGGTTTCCAAATCACAGAGATACAATCACCCAGAGTCTAATCTTCCCATTTTATTTTATTTATTTGCTTAATCTTTTTTTAAAATTATATGTTAAGTTCTGGGGCACATGTGCAGAATGTACAGGTTTGTTACATAGGTATACACATGCCATGGTGGTTTGCTGCATCCATCACCCCATCATCTACATTAGGTATTTCTCCTAATGCTATCCCTCCTCTTTCCCCCAACCCCCTGCTATCCCTCCTTTAGCCCCCACCTCCCTACAGGACCCAGTGTGTGATGTTCCCCTCCCTGTGCCCCTGTGTTCTCATTGTTCAACACCCACTTATGAGTAAGAACATGCAGTGTTTGGTTTTCTTTTCTTGTGTCAGTTTGCTGAGAATGATGGTTTCCAGATTTATTCATGTCCCTGCAAAGGACATGAACTCAACTTTTTTTATGGCTGCATACTATTCCATGGTGTATATGTGCCACATTTTCTTTATCCAGTTTATCACTGATGGACATTTAGGTTGGTTCCAAGTCTTTGCTATTGTGAGCAGTGCCACAGCCACAATAAACATATGTGTGCATGTGTCTTTATAGTAGAATGATTTATAATCCTTTGGATATATACCCAGTAATGGGATTGCTGGGTCAAATGGTATTTCTGTTTCTAGATCCTTGAAGAATTGCCACACTGTCTTCCACAATGGTTGAACGAATTTACATTCCCACCAACAGTATAAAAGTGTTCCTATTTCTCCGCATTCCCTTCAGCATCTGTTATATTTAGAAGACACCATTGTCTCAGCCCAAAATCTCCGTAAGCTGATAAGCAACTTTAGCAAAGTCTCAGGATACAAAATCACTGTGCAAAAATCATAATCATTCCTATACACCAATAACAAGCAGAAAGCCAAGTCATGAGTGAACTCACATTCATAATTGCTACAAAGAGAATACAATACCTAGGAATACAACTAAGAAGGGATGTGAAGGACCTCTTCAAGGAAAACTATAAACCACTGCTCAAGGAAATAAGAGAGGACATAAACAGATGGAAAAACATTCCATGCTCATGGTTAGGAAGAATCAATATTGTGAAAATGGCCATACTGTCCAAAGTAATTTATGGATTCAATGCTATCCCCATCAAGCTACCATTGATTTGCTTCATAGAATTGGAAAAAACCACCTTAAACTTCATATGGAACCAAAAAAGAGCCCACATAGCCAAGACAATCCCAAGCAAAAAACAAACAAACAAACAAACAAACAAAAAACAAAGCTGGAGGCATCACGATACCTGACTTCAAACTATACTACAAAGCTATAGTAATCAAAACAGCATGGTATTGGTACCAAAACAGAGATATAGACCAATGGAACAGAACAGAGGCCTCAGAAATAGATGTGTAGAGGCCACACATCTACAATCATCTGATTTTTGACAAACCTGACAAAAACAAGAAATGGGGAAAGTATTCCCTATTTCATAAATTGTGTTGGGAAAACTGGCTAGCCATATGCAGAAAGCTGAAACTGGATCCCTTCCTTACACCTTATATAAAAATTAACTCCAAATGAATTAAAGATTTAAACATAAGACCTAACACCATAAAACCTCCGGAATAAAACCTAGAGAATACCATTCAGGACAGAGGCATAGGCAAGGACTTCATGACTAAAACACCAAAAGCAATGACAACAAAAGTCAAAACAAGCAAATGAGATCTAATTAAACTTAAGAGCTTCTGCACAGTAAAAGAAACTATAATTAGAGTGAACCGGCAACTGACAGAGTGGGAAAAAAGTTTGCAATCTAGCTATCTGACAAAGGGCTAATATCCAGGATCTACAGAGAACTTAAACAAATTTACAAGAAAAAAAAAACAAGCAACCCCATCAAAAAGTAGGCAAAGGATATGACCAGACACTTCTCAAAAGAAGACATTTATGTAGCCAACAAACATATGAATAAAAGCTCATCATCACTGGTCATTAGAGAAATGAAAGTCAAAACCACATTTAGATACCATCTCACGCCAGTTAGAATGGAGATCATTAAATAATCTTCCCATTTAAAAGGTGGGCAAATGAAGCCCAGAGAATGAAATGACTTCCCCTGGGTCACACCACTGTCTGAGTCAGAGCAAGAATGAAAACATGTCTCATCCACTTCTGAGTCCCATGCCAGGTTCTTTGCTCCTCAATTGAAATTGCAAACTGGAGACAATTGGGGCAGATTTGGCCATAGCCCTGTTTTATGCTCACTCACAGTTTGCCATGATATCCCCTCCCCATTATCTCTTATGCAGCTGCTACATACTTGGGCATTATCTGCCTGGCCCCCGTAAATATTTGAGTTTGCAACTCCCACTTTACAGAAAGCTATTTGTAATTTAAATAAACAGATTTTAAAAGCAGCCAAATGTACTCTAACAATGAATTTTATTTAACTGAATTTTGTAGATTAAACAATTGAGACTCAGAGTTCTGCTACTGATCCAAGGTCTCACAGCTAGTGAGGGCAGAGCTGGTGCTCAGCCCTGGTATATCTGACTCCAAGCCTCCTTTTCTTTCCTTTTCCCTGAGCATGAGCCCACAGTATCAAAGCTGAGCTCCAAGGCAGCAAATTCCCACTGCACATCTTCACTTTTTATCCATACCAATCCCTCAGTACAGAGTGACCTAGACAAGTTTGCCAAAATTCAGTTTCCTGAATGACCAGTTTACAAAAAACAAACAAAAACCAAAAAATCCAAGCAAATAAAAAAGTAATCAAACAAACACACAATAAAACAGAAAACATTTCTCAAAATTATATATAGCTTCCAGGTAAATCTTGGTATCCAGTAGAGTCAGTCAGTTCTCTTTCTTTCTCATCTCCTCCTCTTTCAAAGATCTTTGGCTTTTCTTGGCTCTTTACTGTTCCACATGAATTTTAGGCTCAGTTTGTCAGTTTGTCAAAAAAGCCCTGTTGGGATTTTGATTGGACTATCCTTGAATCTATAAATCAACTTGGGAAAAAGTGACATCTTTATAACACAGAGTATTTCTATCCATGAATACAGTATTACACTCACTCTCCATTTATTTTGATTTTCTGTAGTGCTTTTTAATAAAGGTTTGTGTGTATATGTGTGTATATATACTTTTTCCTGTAAAGTCTGACAAGAGAAATTCATTCAATAATAATTTATTGAGCCACGGGATATTCGAGAACAAAATTGGTCCATCACATATGCATTTAATTTTCTGTTTTTTCAAACTTTGTCACTTTTGTTACTCTTGTGCCAATTTCACAAATGGTTCATGAGTTTCATTTTGTATTTCTAATAACCAAACTTTAAACTTTCGGCATTTCTTACTACTAACAATGTATCAGAGCAACAGGTTCTCAGGTCTTACTGATCAACTGCCTGCTCATTCTTCCTCTGCCAGAATGTCTTTTTCCTATTAGGTTTGGATTTGGTGCTTATACATCTCTTGGGATGATAAAGCCATTTAATGCCCAAAGACTCTAAAAACCCCACTGTGTGTCTTCCATCACCATGCTGCCATGTACAGAGCTCTGATCCTTAACACTGTCAGTACTAGATTCCATTAATTAGTCAGTTTTTCTTTCTCAGATCTTATCAGCATCTGATAAGCAATTAGATCGCATAGGCCTTACTTAAAACAATTAGGGGTAAATACTTTAGCTTTGTGCAACAAGGTAGGATCTAGGAGGTTGCATCATGTGGGAAAGAACAAAGAAATTTCAGAAAGAATATATTGCTCAATCCTGTACTTACTCTGCAACTGGCAACTAACCTATAAAAGGGCAGCAGGGTTTCAGAAATAAATGTTTCTTGAAGAGAATGCACAATGCTCACCTGAACATTCATTTCCCAATTTCTGTTACCTATTCAGAAAATTGAGGGCTGACTATACACCAAAACAGGCTACGTGCTGGGATGCAAATACCATGACAGTCACATTGTCCTCATTTTTACTCCATCTGCAATTAATACAAAGTTTGATTAATGTCATGATACAGAACAGCACCGAGAAGTTACACTAAGATATAGGAGTTCAGAGGATAAAGGTATAGTGCAGTGAAGAATCCTGAAAAAGGTGATTACTGACTTGAGAAAGCAAAGTAAGGTTAGAGTGCTCAGAGAATAGCAAGAAAGCAGGAGTGGGGAGTGGCAAGAGACATGAGATCCCAGGAAGCCAGCTTCAGGAATTCAGATGTTATCCTAAGGGCAGGGGAGTCACTGGGGGGTTTTAATCAGGGAAAGGACATGATCAGATTTGCTTTTTGGAAAGAACATTAAGGTTACCATGATGAGAATAAATTGAGAGTAGTGTGAGGAGATGAGATGTCCACTTACGAGGCCACTTCTGTAATCCAGGCCAAAAAAAAAAAAGATAATAGCTTCTATTAGGGTTAACGGCACTAGGAACAGATAAAAAAGTTCAAGTTCAGAAAGGACAAGTGACTAGCTCTCTCTACACTTACTGAGTGGTAAAGCAGGGTTTTAAAACAAGTTCATTAGGTCCACACCCTGTTATCTTTTTAGCATACCCCAGTTTCTCTACCATGTGTAAGGGCCCAAATTAATCTCTGGAGATTAAGGAAGGATGCTGAGCAGAATGAAAAATAGATTAGAAAGTGAATGTGCTAGAATCAAAAAGAGCCACCAGAAGCCTGCTGCAACAGCACACGGAAGAGAAGCTGAAGAAGAGAAGGGCATTAATATTTGTTGGTCAGCTATGGAGGTTAGTGTACAGCAGTGTCTCTCAAACTTCTAAGCACCTAAGAATCATAGAGGAATCTTGTAAAAATGCAGATCCTGCCTCTACATGTTTGCAGCCTGAGATTCCGTATTTCTAAAAAGCCCCCAGGTGAGATCCATGCTGCTGGTCCAGGGGCAGTATTTTAAGCAGTAATGATGGAGGCTAACAGCCCAGGGTTCAAGTCAAATAGACCAGGAACTAAATCCTGGTGTTGCTACTTATTAACGATGTGACTTCCAGGAACAGGAACTAAATCCTGGTGTTGCTACTTATTAACGATGTGACTTCCGGCAATGTAGAAGTTTTCTAGGGCTGCAGGTACCAAAAATTGGGTGGCTTAAAACAACAGCAAGTTATTGTCTCATAGTTTGGGAGGCTAGAAATCTGTCAGCAGGGCCATCCTCTCTCTGAAGATTTAAAGGGAGAACACTCCCTTGCTCCTTCTAGATTCCGGTGTTTGCTGCCAATCTTCAGCATTTCCTGGCTGACAGGTGCATCGCTGCAGTCACATGGCAGGCTTCTCCCTGTGTGACGTCACAGCATCCTCTGCTGT
Source organism: Plecturocebus donacophilus (assembly GCA_004027715.1). Lineage (NCBI taxonomy): Eukaryota > Metazoa > Chordata > Mammalia > Primates > Pitheciidae > Plecturocebus > Plecturocebus donacophilus. Next base: position 61 of record PVKP010033239.1, on the reverse strand, counting down.
GCTAGGCATGTCTGTCTCTGTGTCTAAATTTCCCTTTGTGACAAGGCTATCAGTCATACTG
>PVKP010033238.1:0-25203 GCA_004027715.1 Plecturocebus donacophilus | reverse complement strand
TCCCCAACCTAGCAAGGCAGGCCAATATTCAAGTCCAGGAAATACAGAGAACACCACAAAGATATTCCTCAAGAAGAGCAACCCCAAGGCACATCATCGTCAGATTCACCAGGGTTGAAATGAAGGAGAAAATGCTAAGGGCAGCCAGAGAGAAGGGTCGGGTTACCCACAAAGGGAAGCCCATCAGACTCACAGCAGAAACCCTGCAAGCCAGAAGAGAGTGGGGGCCAACATTCAACATCCTTAAAGAAAAGAACTTTCAACCTAGAATTTCATATCCAGCCAAACTAAGCTTCATAAGTGAAGGAAAAATAAAATTTTTTGCGAACAAACAAGTACTCAGAGATTACATCACCACCAGGCCTGCTTTACAAGAGTTTCTGAAAGAAGCACTACACATGGACGGGAACAACCAGTATCAGCCATTCAAAAACATACCAAAAGGTAAAGAGCATCACCATAATGAAGAATCTACATCAACTAATGGGCAAAACAGCCAGTTAGCATTACCAGAAGCTGCGATTTTCATCTCTGATAAAACAGACTTTAAAACAACAAAGAACACAAGAAACAAAGAGGGACATTACATGTGGTGAAAGGATCAATGCAACAAGAAGAGCTAACGATCCTAAGTATATATGCACCCATTACAGGAGCACCCAGATACATAGGGCAAGTTCTTAATGACTTACAAAGAGACTTAGACTCCCACACAATAATACTGGGAGACTTGAACATTACAGTGTCAATATTAGACAGATCAACGAGATAGAAAATTAACAAGGATATCCAGGACTTGAACTCAGACCAGGAACAACTAGACTTAACAAATATTTACAGAACTCTCCTCCCCAAATTCACAAAACATACATTTTTCTCAGTATTATATTATACCTATTTTAAAAGTGACCACATAATTGGAAGTAAATCACTCCTCAGCAATTGCATAGCATTTCACAGGTTTAAATAAAATATTGGTTGGCTGCTTATTTGTTATTTTCATCCTCTGTTCCTTCCTGTCTCCATTGTTAAGCATGATTATTGGCATAAAAGAGGTTCTTAAATACCCATTTTTATACTGCATTCTAGCCTGGGCAATAAAACAGGAATCCCATTCTCTCTCCCTCTTTCTCGTCCTTTCTTTCTCTCTTTCATTCTTTTTTTTCTTTCTTTTGCTGTTTCTTTCTTTCTCCTTTTCTCTCTTTTTCTCAAAAAAAAAAAGAAAGAAAAAAAGAAAAAAAAACACTTAGAATAACGTGAAAGTAAGAAAACCATCTGGAGTCAATTTTAGATGCATAGTAGCTATATGGATCCTCTTTGGATTGGGACATTTACCCAATTTATGAATCAAACTCTGTTGTTGAATTGAACATCCTGATTGCAAATCTAGCACCAGGAGGGGATTCCTTATGTGCCTCTGGTTGTAGCCACCCAATTAAAATTCCCACAAAAAAGGAATTAATTTTGTAACTATCTAAGTCAATGAAATGGACTAAATCCCATTAGGAAGATTTCTAACACAACTATTTTTAAATAGCATTATTTCTACAATTCTTTTAAACTTGCCATATAGCTTTCCCTAATGTTCGTTCTTCCAATCCCAAGTCATTTTATTTTTAAACCTCTACAAGTCTTTCCATCTTTAAATTTAGGAACATCCCCAATCAATTTATCTTACTTTTCTAATTGCTTTTTAATTGAATTATATGTACTTTTAATTGGAAAATTCAGTGTGCATGTGTGTCTGTTTGTGGGTACACATTGCACATGCAAGAGAGTGCTATGGTTCTTCTCAAACATTTTTCTGGAAAATATCTTATAATATAACACACTGCTCTAATGAGATTGTTTTTTCAAATGCAAATCATGCCCTGAATTCTGCAGAAGAAATGGAGTTTCTCTCCCTGCACTATCAGATGAATTACAATTATTTTGTTACAACAGCTCTTCCTTGAGCAAAACCTTGCTTATTCTTCCTGCCTCCAGCAACTTGAAGATCAGGAGGTAAGTTTGTTTCCTGGGTTGGCGGGTAAGCCAAGGAGCAGAATGTTAAGGGAGAGGAAGAAGAGTAGTGGAGATTTAGCCCAAATTTAGTGGAAATTCACGCTCCTTTCCTTCAACTGTGACCTCAATGCATCCTCTACTCTTTGATCTCCCTAAGCCTCAGCCTTCACATTTCTTTGATATATTCAGGATTCTAAAACTTCTGGTCCAAGTTCCCACTTTCATTTTCAACAAATGGCACTGTCATCATTCCTCATGAGTCTGATCTTTCAAAGTCTTCCCTCACTGTAACATAGAGAGAGAAAACTCTTCCATCCTTCTCTTATTTTATCCTGTTGATCCAGAGAAATAGGGACCTCTTCGTCTAAATTAATTCTTGCAATTTATATTCCTCCAAAATCCTGGGAGAACTTATCTCTGGATAAACCTGAATGAGTTGGGCTAACTAACTCTTCCGTCAAGGCCAGATTAGACACATAACTGGAGACTAAAAACAAAACAAACAAAAACTCTGAAACAAAAAGCAGTCTAGGTCTTTACTAAAGTTTCTTAAGGAGATGGGGAAGGAATATACAAAACTTCCTTGAAATATATTGGTGACTTTCCTTTCTAAATCCCACTTCTTGCCTGTATCTCCTCTCTCTAATTCCCACTACCTAATCTTTCCTTCTGAAAGTGAAATTCATTACCTGAAGCCATCTGTCTGCTATCAGCTTTTCTAGCGACCCTCCCTCCTCCTCATGACATGGCACAACTAAGTCTCAATAATTAGCTGCTCAAGAAAATTTTCTTTTTCTTTAGAGTTAGGGGACTGGGTGATACACACTATTCAACATTATGAAACAAGGATAAGAATTATACTTCATAGAGTTGTTGTGAGAAGTAAATGAGATAATATATGTGAAGTTTTTAGAATAGTGATTGGTACTAGGTAATAACTCAATACATTTTAGTTCCTATCATTTTTAGCTATTTTTCCCAACACATAATAATTATGTTTTCTTCTCTAGCAGTTTTTATTTTGCATTCATTCCTGTTCTCTATCAGAACAGCCTACACTTTTGGATCATTTCCAACTGTTATTTTTTTTAAATGTTAAGCTTCTTAAAAAGATAAGTTGTCCTTTATGTCTATTACCTCCTTGAGTCTCTGATTTCTAAGAGTTCAAAAGAAGTCAAAAGAACATGAAAAGAACATAAAGACACATTCCAATACAAACTATAGCTTTAGAATGCTCTGTTATTACCAGAGGATGGTGAAATGAAGGGAATATCAGGCTACGTGGAGTGGGCCAGAAAGACTTTAGCAGAGTTTAGAGCAAGAGGAAAATAATTGTTGGCAGAGAGTGGGGAAAGGCATTCAGATGGGCAAGAACTGTGGTTTGCAGCAAAAATGTAGAAATATATTCAGAGAACAGGAAGAGTTTTAAAATGAAGCATAATGTCTGAAACAGCAATGAAATGAAACGTAAAGTTATTGAACAGTACTGTTTATGATGAAGAAGTAATTGGTAGAGAGCTTAAAGTGAATGCAAAAGTGTCTAGATTTCATGCAGGGAGTAAGAGTAAGATTATGTAATTCAGGCTTATAATAATAATAATAATTATTATTATTATTTTGAGACAGGGTCTCATTTTGTCACCCAACTTGGAGTGCAGTGGCATGATCTCAGCTCATTGTAGCCTCGACCTCCCAGATTCAAGTGATTCTTCTGCCTCAGCCACCTAAGTAACTGGGACCACAGGCACATGCCACCAAGCCAGGCTAATATTTTTGTTGTCGTATTTTTTGTAGAGACGGGGTTTTGTCATGTTGCCCAGGTTGGTCTTGAAATCCTGAGCTGAAGTGATCTACCCACTTCAGCCACTTGAAGTGCTAGGATAACAGGTGTGATCCACTGCACCCATCTAGGCTTATAATTATTAATAATGACTATGTCAGTCTTATTTTTAGAGGGCTTACTACTAAGTGCAAAACATTGTGCAAGAATCTCCTGAGTGGTTTTCCTGCATTTCCTCTTGTTTTGCTAATTCTTTCCTTAACATAGCAGCCACAGCAATTTTTTTAAAAATGGAAATCTGATCATGTTACTGACTCCTCCACATTTTTCTTAAAATCTTTCACCAGCTTCCCTTTGCTCTTAAGATAAAGATCAAAATCCTAACATATCCTATCAGGCACTACTGCATCTGGCTCCAGCCTCTACAGCTTCAAGTCTTATTCTCTTTTTGTCTCTTAAAACAAGCACTGGCGTCTTCTGGCTTGGCGCTTCACACATGTTCTTTCTTAACCCTGGACAGCTCCTGCCTACACCTCTGAGTCTGGTTTACACTGCCTCGTACTCCACATCTCTGAAAATCGTTGTCAGTGAAGTCTAAGCAAGCTTTCCTATTGCTTCCTTCACAGTGTGGACAGCTGTGGGGGTACATCAAGTGGATCTCTCTTCAAGACCTTGCCATTCAGCTGAAAGGAGTGTAGACGATTAACTGCGCCCAGCTGCTAGTGTCTCGGCCTGCCTCAGCTACACTCTTCTGGAGCAGCCCCAGTGTTGTGGCTGGACACAGTGAGAGGGACTAGCATCTGGTCATTTCTATCCAATCTGGGATTCCTCTATTGGGCAATCTTTGTTTCCAAGCCTCTCATGAATTGGCCAAGCCTTTGACAAGAGCATTGCAATCTGACATTCTTCCTGCCCAATCCTGCTTCTTCCACCCCTAATTTTTCTTGGACATTAAACCCAATGAATCTCATATGCTTCTCATTCTTTCTTTGAATCCGCTCTCTGGAGGACCCAATGACACATAGCACTTATCATTATTTCAAACTATAAATTTATTTGTGCGATACCTAGTTAATATTGACACCACATAAATTTGATACTGCAAATTTATGAGAGGAGAGGCCACATCTACAACTTAAAGTTGTATCCTAAGTTATCTTCCAAAATACACAGAAACTCTCAAAAAATATTTATGGAAAAAAAGTAAAGAACTTTTACATGCACTATCCCACTAATTCTTTAAGAAAGATACTATCATTGTGACGTTTTAAAGAATGAGAAACAAGGAGAGAGATTAACTTGCCCAAATTTGAATCCAGGTGTGCTTCATTTCAAATATCTTTTTCTGAACCTCTACTTAATTTTCTTCCTGAGCATGTGAATAAGAGGTTCAGGATGGCTCATCAGCTAGGATCCCTGGGTTTTTGCTAGGTTGTTTCTTTTATCAAATATTGTGAGCTTGATTTGGAAAAGGATCTTAATTCATTTCTGTATTTCTAATAGTTTCTGTTACATAAAAGTGCTTGCTCAGCGGGTAGTGAACTGGACGATCAGTGGAGGACAGGAATGATGCTTGAAGTAGATGATTCTTGCTGGTCTCTACAGACTCTACTGCTTCTTAAAACAAACTGAAATCCAGGACAGCTGGAGCACAGCTTTATTTGATAACAACTCCTCTCCTCCATATCTAAGGCTATATGGCAGGGCTCTCTGTAAAGAATTTCCATTTGTACTGCAAAAAGAAATCAGTGAACCTGAGAACCAATCATTTTCCTCTTGCTTTCAGAGTTATAATACATTTGATGCAGCTAGGGATGAATTATTGCAGCAGAGCTAAGAAGGAGCCTTAAAGAAAGATTTAGCCTATTTATTTTGTAAAAGGAAGAGACCTAGGTCCAGAGATATAAAACAAACCAAAATAGAACTGGAACGAGATCTCATGTCTCTTTTTTACTGACTTCCAGCCTATGGAAGAAATTAAGAATCTTCATTTTATTTCCTAGCAGTAAGGCTAAATAAACTTTACCTCAGAGAGAGTCACGTGGCCACCTTTTGCTGGGATGTGACCCAGGGAAAGAGGTATGGGCTGTGGCATAAATAGAAGATTCTAGAATAGCAGCACTGTGCAAGAATCAGTATTTCCTAGACAACTTCTGACAATAAGATATACTCACTGCAAAGAGAAGTGTAATTGCTTGACTACAGAGTTACCTAATCTCGTTTGGATCTTACTGTTGGAAAATCTGATCAAATTTGAGTTCTCCTGCATGACTTTCTCAAATCTTTAGTGGTTCTAGCCTAAAGCAATCACTGCTGTCTTCCAAGCAGCTCTTACCTCTGCTCTAACACTGAGTCTGTTTCTTTGTGAATATTTGTACCTTCCTGGTGTTATTTTTGTCTTATAAATTTAAAAGGAGGTAAAAATAGGCATATGTCCTACCAGAGGTCATACCACTTCAATATTGGGACCAGTCTCTCTTCATTTACAAGGGTCAAAGCAATTTTCAGGCTAGGAGAGATGGACCAGGCAGCCCCAGTTCTCTCCTGGCTGCTGGTCCTCTGTGCTACCTGTCAGCCTGCCAGGAGCTGGTGCTGCAACTCTGTCTTGGTGCCCATCATACTCCTGGTTGGCTAGGAGACCCTGCTGGGTTTGGAGAGGGTCAAGGCACAAGGCCAGGCAAGATGAGAGGCCACAGAGAAGATGTGAAGAAAAAAAAATCCTGGCAAAATGCATCAAAACGGCACCGAAAGCAAACCCTGGCTGTGGACTGAGGATTGGCAAGAGAGTGAGGTAGCCCTGTTCAAGGTCAGAGCAGTGCGGATATTCTCAGGCTGGAAGCTGAAATCAATTTTTCTTCCCTTTCAGTCCGGCGGCTGCATTTAGTGGGTACCTCGGAAGCTAGAACACTAAGAATCAGCCCTGGCAACAGTAGCACTAGGAAAAGGCAAAAAGGCTCGCAGACAAAGGACTGGGGCCAAAAGGGGCACATTCATTGATCCTTGTTGTTAGGCCCCTTGCTAACAGGGCAGAGCTGGTCCATGGCCTGTGAAAGGCATCATGGGTGTATCAATTCTTGTGGGTTCCTATTTTTATCATAATTAGTTTTTATGCAATTAAAAAAATAATAATTCTTTAAAATAATTATTGTGTCCTCGTAGCTAAGGCCATGTTTTGATAAGAGTAGGAATAGGAAGAGACTCTTCTTCTGTTATGAGGCTTAAAATTCAGGGCAGGGAAGCTGGTGCATTTCTGATCAGTTAATTCTTGCCAAGACAGGTCCAAAGATTTTGGATCAATGGAGGACAGAGGAAGGGAGGTGGGGAATGCAGGGAAATCAAGCTCCATTTCTCTCTTCTGCCTCACTGCTCTGTGAAGTGCATAAGGGTGAAGGTTATTTAAGGATGAAAAACGAAGGGAAAACACTGTCCAGTGAACAAAAATATCACGGAACAAGAATTTTTAGAGATAGAAGAAAATCCATATTTTGAAAATTTAAATGTGAAAGATAGATTCTCACACATATATAGCTTATATAGATCTGTAAATGAACAAGTAAACTGAGAAGGGAAAGAGGAGGAGAGAACACATTGTCCAGAACAAGGTCGGCTGTAGGCAGATCTGACAGCCTCCGTAATGGAGAAGGCAGAGGAGATGTGGTGGAACCTAACAGTGTTCCCTTTGCACATTTCTGGTCAACCAACATTTGTTGAGCACCTATTAGGTGCCAGGTATTGTGCTGGACCCTGGACGTTTAAGCTAATAAGTTATATCATTATAACATTTGAGAGAAGAAGGTAGATCTGTTCATAGACAACCTCAAAACATGGCATAATGTTTCAATAGAGGTAGAAGCTGTATGCTACAGGATGACTTCAGAGGCTGAGGTTGATTCTGTCTAGTAGATCACGGAATCCTTCAAGGAGGAGGGGTCATTTGATCTAAAAATTGAAAGATGATTTTCTTTTCTTTTTCTTTGCTCTGTACCTTGACATTTTATTTGAATAGATAAAGTCATTAACTTAAGAACATTAAATCTCTTCACTTTGCACTAAAACAACAGCAGCAACTGTATGTATGATGACTTCTTGGGGATATTATCACTCTGTAGCAGAGTTCAGGTTCAGATTTGATTGTTCCAAAAGCTGTGCAAAGGGTCTTTTAAAAAAATTTTTACTTGTAAGTTCTGGGATACATGTGCAGAACGTGCAGGTTTGTTACATAGGTATACATGTGCCATGGTGGTTTGCTGCACCTATCAATTAATCATCTAGGTTTTAAGCCCCATATGCATTAAGTATTTGTGGTAATGCTTTCCCTCCCCTTGCCCTTGACCCTTTGACAGGTCCTGTGTGTGATGTTTCCCTTCCTGTGTCCCTGTGTTCTCATTGTTCAACTCCTATTTATGAGTGAGAACATGTGATATTTGCTTTTCTGTTCCCGTGTTAGTTTGTGCCAAGGGTCTTATTGAAACAAGAGAATGCAGAGTCCAGAGAAAATCTAACAAGCTACAATAAGAAATAGGAACTTCTCCAGGGAAAATGACAACTCATTATTTTAAAAAAGCAACATTGCCCTTTCCCCAATAATATGCAGCTACTGCATCCTTGTGATTATAGATCAGATCATATTTATAATCCACTGTTATAGTGAAATCCACAATCTCAGTATATGTGAAACTGCTTAAGACCATAGGAAGTATTAAAGTCAGATACTGGATCACCTCATTCAGGCATTTTAATCAGAGGTCAGAAAACTTTCTGTAAAGGCCCAGATAGCAAATATTTCAGGTTTGCAGGCCACATGATCTTCATTGCAACTGTTTGACTACGCCATTATAGCATGAAAGCAGTCATCGGCAATATGTAAATGAATGAAAGTGACTGTGGTTTCTGATAAAGCTTTATTTACAAAAACAGCTGGATTTGGTCCTAGAGCCATAGTGCTTCAATCCCTGCTTTTACTTGTCACTTTAAAGTGACTCTTCCCCATCCCTGCTACGCTCTCACTTCTGCCACGTGTAGGGCAGTGGGTGGAGGTATCAATTAAGAGCATAGGTCTCCTTTCCAACCCCACATGAGTATTTTCCCATCAATAAGTAATTTCCTTTTTGTATTTAAGAATCAAAACATTCTATGCCGGCTGGGTACTGTGGCTCACGCCTGTAATCCCAGCACTCAGGGAGGCTGAGGCGCACGGATCACTTGAGGTCAGGAGTTGGAGACCAGCCTGGCCAACATGGTGAAAACCCGTCTCTACTAAAAATACAAAATTAGCTGGGCATAGTGGCGCATGCCTGTAATCCCAGCTACTTGGGAGGCTGAGGCAAGAGAATCACTTGAACTTGGGAGGCAAAGGTTGCAGTGAGCTGGGATCATGCCACTGTACTCCAGCCTGGATGACAGAGTGAGACTCCATCTCAAAAACAAAAGAAAAAATACTATCCCTACTTTTTTACATAAATTTATACCTCCACTTTTTTCTGTCTATCCAGGCATATCTCAATCATCACATGGATTAATCTTTCCTTATCCTTAGCAACAACTGTGGCTAAGCTGCTCTGGAAACAGAATTTCCAGAGCTCCATTCTAAAATGTCACACAGATTGCTAGTTGTTTACCTTAATATCTATTCTTCTTTTTCCATAGTTATATAACTCCCAATATTTATCTAGGCACACAGCCACCCAGAATATAGACATTTCCCACTCTCTTTGCAGCTAAGATTAAGTTCTAGCTAATGTGACATAAGCAGAAAGATTGTGCAGCACCTTCCAGGAAACAGTTTGAAAATGCAGTTGCTGAGTGCCTTCTCCCCTTCTTTATCTCTTTCTCCATTATGCTACCTGAAAAAGGGAGGTGATGACTGAGCTCAAGCTGCCGTCTTGGACCATGAATAAGGACTTTGTCATAAGGATGTCAAAACAGAGAGCTGGAGGAAACATTAATACTAAGGACTGTGGATTCTCATACTAGCCCTGGACTACCTTACTTTTATCTGATTAAAAAAAAAAAACTTCTCTGTTTTAGTCACTGTTATTTATAGTCATATTTATTCCTAATGAATACATTTAGTTGCTTTAAATTTTTTTTTTTTTTTTTGAGACAGAGTCTGGCTCTGTCTCCCAGGCTGGAGTGCAGTGGTGTGATCTCAGCTCACTGCAACCTCTGCCTCCCAGGTTCAAGCAATTCTCCTGCCTCAGCCTCCTGAGTAGCTGGGACCACAGGCATATGCCACCACACCCAGCTAATTTTTGTATTTTTAGTAGAGATGGTGTTTCACCATGTCGGCCAGGCTGGTCTTAAACTCCTGACCTCATGAGCCACCCGCCTCAGCTCCCAAAGTGCTTAGATTACAGGTGTGAGCCACTGTGTCTGGCCCTTTAAAATTTTAAATAAGAATTTTTAAAAATAAAGACTGAGATGAGCTTTATTATAGTTCTTAAAATAATGATTATTTTAGAAAACAGTAATCATCTTACATTTTAAAATCATTGGATATTTAAGTTTGTTAAATGTGGCAGAATAGAGCACAAGAGTTGTCTATCTGAATTTATTGGACATTTGTGCTATAGCTTTAAAATGTTTATTGCTTCTGTTTTGTTTTGTTTTGTTTTTTGAGACAGAGTCTCGTTCCATTGCCACGCGCCAGGCTGGAGTGCAGTGGGGCGATCTTGGCTCACTGCAACCTCCGCCTCCTGGGTTCAAGCAATACTGCCTCAGCCTCCTGAGTAGCTGGGACTACAGGCACATGCCACCACGCCCAGCTCATTTTTGTATTTTTAGTAGAGACAGGGTTTCACCATGTTGGCCAGGATGGTCTCAATCTCTTGACCTCGTGATCCGCCTGCTTCGGCCTCCCAAAGTGCTGGGATTACAGGCCTAAGCCACTGCGCCCGGCCTGTTTATTGCTTCTTATGAATTCAAATAACAAATAGAGGCAACTGAGAAACATTTACTCTGTTAAGTAAGCCTGGGATGTACAGCCTGCCTGCTTCTCTTAGCAACAATTGTTGAAGCAACCGGGCAAAGGTTGTGCTATATAACCAGGTTAACTCGACACCGTCGGGTTGCTGAACAGAGCAGTACCTCTCAGAAGAGCTGAAGGTGGGCAGGCAACATAAATACATTTGTAATTCATTCATTGCCTACTTACACTCTAGGCTTGTGATCATCTGCAGCAATACCCCATCCACACCCTACAACCACCAGTCAAGCTTGAACTGTATGGCTAGCTTCTTGTGAGTTATAGGCTATGTGACAGCAGCAGGAGATTCCTTAGGTAACAGTTTACATTATTGATTCTTTGGAGAGGAACTTGTCTGTTGGTCACCAGTCACACTGCCTGAGTTTTCACACTGCTATAGGAGTTCCCTATAAGGCGAGGTCCTACAGAACAATCCTTTCTTGCTCATTATCCCAATACTGAGCAGCACAATTTGTATTTTTTTTCTTTATACTCAGCATGGGCATTCCATGCCACGTTGATTTGTAAGACACAGGGCAGATGCAAAAAGGGTTACCTACAAGGCTGCATGATGGCCCTGTTTCTCTACCTGCTGCTAGTTGGGCAACCTGGAAACAAAGATTTGTTCTTTTCTTGTTGCACTTTACCGTAGAAAATAAAAAGTAATAAATCACAATTCTTTACTTTGATTACTCAGAAATGCTCTAAGGCCACAAGTTTCCTCTTGCTTCAACAATTGTTGCTAAGACTTGTCTTTCAAGGGCTCAAGATATCCAACCCCTGGTTTGTCTTTTCAGCCTTAGCTCCACATACTCTACACTTTTCTATTCTCACACTAGAATGAGATGCTACTGCCCTTCATCCTGCTAACAGTTCACACCCAGTGCCACATTTTAATTGGACCTTTATGTGGCACCCTATTCCTGGTATCAGTTTTAGGTTTAGTTAAGTTTCTTCGGTTGCAAGGAACAAAGACAAATGGGGTGAGAGGGTAGCTATTCTAAGGATATACTTGGACTATAATTGAGCCTGAAAATCTGGTGAGAGCCAAATGATTCTTGAGAGTAGCTGCTTTTTTGAATTTTCTCAGAGAGATACAGCTTCTCTAAATAATATCGTCTCTGCTACTTTCTTGTTCCTCTGGATTGCTTTCTCTTCATTCATTCACAAATATTTATCGATGTGTAGGGTACTGCTCTATGTACCAAGAATGAAGTGTTGAATAAAATAGACAAAATTATGGAGTTCAGACTCCATAATTAGGAAGAGACAGGCAACAAACAGATGATAAATATATAATGTTAAGCAGCAATAAATGCTATGGAGAAAAAAAAAGCAGGGAAAGAAAATAGGGAATAGCAAGATGCTATTTTAGATAGGATAGTCGGAGAAAGTCTCTTCAAGAAGGTAAAATTTAAGCACAGACCTGAATGAATTGAGAGAGGAAGCTACAGGGTAAGGGTGATCCTGGTGGAGGAAGCAGCAAGTGCAAAGACCCTAAAGCAAGAATATGCTTGTTGTATCGAGATTAACACCAAAATCAGTTGGGGATGGAATGCTGAGAGCACAGGGAAAATTCATGGATAATAGAGTCAGAAAGGTATCCAGGGATCTTATTAAGTAAGGCTATGTAGGGTATGGTGAGAACAGTCATATGTTAAATTTAAATTATTTATTAGTATGAGGCAGGATTACAAAATTAAAAGCATGTGATTTGGGACCAGATTTGCTTAAGTTAATCTCTTGGTTCTGCCAATTTCTAGCTGTGAGATATTTTGCCTCAGTTTCTTCTTCTGTGAAGTGAGTGTATTAATAGCTCCTGTCACATAGGGTTGTTGAAAGCATTAAATGAGTTATTTACAAGTAAAAGCTTGTAGAACAGTGGTTAGAAAGCTATGCCTTGTGGGTCATACCTGTTCATTATTTGTTTTTTATGGCCCATGTGCTAATAATTTTTTTTTTTTTTTACATTTGCGAATGGTTTAAAAATAAAAAAGCTATTGCTTATTTATTAAATTTTTTTTAAATCAGGCAGACTCCCAAGCCAGAATAGGCTCAGAGACTCTCAAAAGACTATTTCTTGATACATGAAAATTCAAATTTCAGTGTCCAAAAATAAAATATTATTTTTATACACATACATGCTCATTCATTTACATGTTGTCTGTGTATGTTTTCATACTATAACAGCAGAGTTGAGTGGTTGTGATTAAAGCTATTGGGCCTACAAAGCCTCAGATATTTACTATCTAGCCATTTTTAGAAAAAGTTTGTTGACCTCTGATATAGAACATTGACAGGTATGAAAACACTCGATACCTGTCATTTGTAAGCTTTAGTAGACAGTTCAGTTACTGCTCAGTCTCTACTCTTTTCTAAAGGTACATTTCACACAATCCACACTGGCCTGAATTCTGTGTCATTGCTTTGCATTGTGCTCACCATGGCTTCCCAATCGCAGCATGATCTGGCTTCTATCTCCCTCTCTGATATCTCATCTTTCTCTCTTGCTAACTCTGCTCTAGTTGCCCTGGCTGTCTGTCAGTTCTGGGAATCTGCTGATAATTTCCTTCCTCAGGGTCTTTGCAATTGCTTTTCCTTATATTTGGAACATTCTTTCCTCAACTATATACAAATCTGAATCTTTTTCATTCTTTACATCTCAGTTTAAATACCCCACCTCAGACAGCCCTTCCCAAACCTCTTTATATAGACTGTCCCTCTCCCTTGCTATTCCTTATCCAAGTATTTTATTTACTTTATTCATAGCAATAATAATCATCTGTCATTCTTTCATTCATTGATTTGTTTCACTGATTTTTGTCCACTTTCCAACTAGAATGTTAGTTCCTTGAAGACAGGGACTTCATGTTTTTAATTCTTTGTTTTAATACAGTAGTCCAGTCCATAAGTATTTTGGACGAATGAATAATATCTTTGCTTCAACTTACATGGCAAAGTATACTAATTCTCTTTTTTATTTGTTTTTCTCCTATTGTAATGCCAAGAAAAATGATTAATCTTATCTTTTTCCTCAAGGGTATGTCATAGGTCACTGGCTGGGCTATTGTTTGACAGACTTTGGTGGTCTAATGAACTATGGTCAGGAATTGGGAGTGAAGTGTCATCACAAAAGACAAATTGGCTCCTTTCAGCAGGACCTGTGGACACATAAGAGAAAGTAGGGTGCAATCAGGAAACAGCTTTTTACTTTCCTTTTACTGCCTGTACCCTCTGCAGTTACATCTTCCTCTGCTCTCAGATGAAATCTTGCATAGAACTCATAGCCTATATGCTTACTATTAGACAATAAAATATGTCTCCTCTGGTCACTTGATTTCCTAAAACAGCCTTAACTCAATAATTAATACATCTAGTCCACTGTAATAGTAAAAATTTTGAAATTCATTCAAAGTTACATCTTTTCTTTTCCCCCAACTTGGACCTGCTTCAACTGGAAGTTTGCTGTGCATATGAGTGTGGATGGGAGCACACGGGTTGTCTCCTTTCCTTCTGCCCCATTCACTAGGCTCTCTCTGGCTCCTTTAATACTGAAGTACAGGAAGGTAGCAGAGGTGTGGGATAGCAAAAGTCTGACTAGCACCACTTTTTTGGTCTTAAATTCCTCTGGCTATGACAGAGATGCAAGCAAAGTGTCTAGTGGCACTGTTGTGACCGTCCCCTGGTGGGTCACTCAACCATAACCTCCTCCCCTGGCTGCACCTTCTGTACGCATTGATACATCTGAGCCTTTTTCTGCTGAAGATTGTCTTATCTGTCTCCGAAAATCCTCCTAGGCACTCTCCTAACCAGTTCCAGGCCAGCCACCTTTCTTTTGTGTTTCTAGCAACTGATCCATGGCACACAAGTACCTTAGCCTTATCGTTAACAGGGATCTAGTTCCCTATCAGGTGCCATGCTCTGTCCTGCTAGCTCTGCTTACTTCAGGCAGCCTTTAACGCTCTAGATTTCTCATGACTGATCTGGAGACATACTGAATTCTCTGATGCTGTCCTTGACACTCCTGTCACTATGTGGGGGCTCCATGTTGGGGCAGAGTGGGCACAATGGGAAAGGAAAATGACAACACAGTTCCACAATTCACTCTACAATAAACCTTTTCTTTAATTGCTAAAAACTTTCTCAGCATGATCAACCTTACTTTTATAGGCAGGGGATGGGTGAACAATTAATGGTCATAAAGCTGTAAGCCCTGCTCTGAGGAGCTTCACCTCACTTTGGAATAGGGGAGTCGTTGCCGTTCATTATCCTAAGGTTCTCAGTCAAACAGAGACAGAATCTCCCCCACTTTCTTTGAGACAGTGTCTCATTCTGTTGCCCAGGCTGGGGTGCAGTGGTGAGATCATGGCTCACTGCAGCCTCAACTTCCCAGACTCAAGTGGTCCTCCTACCTCAGCCTCCCAAGTAGCTGGGAGTACAAGCACATGACACCAGGTCCAATTAATTTATTTTTATTTTTAGTAGAGACAAGGCCTCACTATGTTGCCCATGCTGGGCTTGAACTGCAGGTTCAAGTTACCCTTCTGCCTCAGCTTCCCAAAGTGCTGGGATTACAGGCATGAGCCATTGAGCCTGACTCTTTTTAAACATTCTATGTCCGGTACACTCTGAAACATTACACGTTTCATTCTTCAAACACACATTTTAAATTGTGTGAGTAACAGTTTTTATTAATTTCATAGACTGCATCATACACTTTTCAGTTCTGGAGGGTTTACAAAGGCCCATGGCCAAAAGGTTTTAACTTCATTTATGAACTAACTTAGACTGTTGGGTCTATATCAAAGGCATCATAAGCAAAAAAAAAAGGAAATTTTTGTAATAGGTTCAGGTGTTCTGTGTGGGGTGGTATAGTTTTATTGCATGGCAGATTCTACTTCTATCCCTTGAGGCATCATTTTTGCAACACAGCTTATAAAAGCAGCAGAAGGTAGTTCTGCGTTTATTACTTATGTGTTGGTGGAGTGAGAAAGAACAATTTCTAATTTCTGCCAGTAAAATTCTTTTCTGCTCCTGTCTGTTGAGCTTGTTCTGGCAGTATTCATATTCTCCCTCCCCTTTCTCCTCCTAGCCTTAACAGAGATACATTTGTGCTCATGCTGGATTGATGTAGGAAAAGTGAAAAAACTCTTCTTTTTTAAGAACCATTAATTTCTCCTTGAATTCACAAATTAGGATTGAGTAGCCTACATGTCGAATTGTCTTCTCTGCTATAAAGTAGAGAAAGCTTATGAAGACAGATGAAGAGTTAAATGCTTTGTGGCATTTTATCAACAGCCTGTGCCTCTTTAGCCCTCACTAATTATTTTCTCTCTAGTCTTTTATTCGTTGACCACTCTTTTCTATGCTTGTCATTTTTTGAGTGTAGGTGATATGCTCCTGGATCAGAGGAGGTGCCTGATACATGCTAATCAAGGAATGACTGCTTTTCTAGTAGTATCTGCCTATACAAGTTTCTATGGGTACTATAACATTCAGTGGGCCTCATGTGAAGGCCGCTTGATCAGAGAGTTGTCCAGATCTATGGATTTGAGATCAAGTGGCCATAAAACTGGAGGGATAATCATAAAGGGGAGGTCTCTTTTCCAATTGATGCTAATTGTCTATACACTCAACCTAAGCAAAAATAGTTTGACCCACACTTTGTGCTCCCAAGGGTGACCTTAACTGGCTAGGAGAAGAGTAATGGTAGACTCTTATACACTCTGGCTTAAAAAAATAAAAATAAAAAGAGTTTGGGTCATGTTTTACATCACTCCCAGTTAATGCTTGAATCAGTCATTGATATCTCTCTTAGGAACTCCACACACCAACAAAGCTGTTAATATTTGGTTTTCTTCTACAACTGATAAGGAGTTTTGTGGAAGCTGATCTTTGGGAGCCCTGGGGTATCCTCATACAGAGACCTGACTCCCTTACATTAGAGACCACACTCTCCAGTCAGAAAGAGGAGCTGCGGTAGTTCACTATGCATGGCTCACTCTCCTTTACAAGCTCCTTCTCTCCCTTATCTTTTTAAGCTGCATGTACTTAATTATAGTAAAAACTGCCATTTATTGATCTTTTACTATATGCAAGCCACTGTGCTAAGTACTTTACATACATTATCACATTTAATCTTCCAATGTTCCATCTCAAATCCTGAATTATGCTCTTTCTTTTTTCTATTCACTGGGAGGAGCTCATCTGTTCCAACGGCTTCAGCTATCACCATCATACTTAATCTCAAAATCTGGATATGTCTATGTCCCCAGGTCCACATCATGAAAGCTCTGTCGGTGTTTTATCATGGATGATTTGCCATCACTAGTCTCAAATTCAACATCTCAGAAACTCTTCCCAGTCTCCTTTTCTGCCTTATTTCTCTGTGTATTAAATTGTCATACTTGCCATCAGCCAGATTTAAATCTTGCAGCTATTTTGATTAATATATAGATATCTATATAGGATATAGATATCTCTCTAAATATATACCTATATATGATGTATATACATATAGATATATGGAGAAAGAAAGAGAGAGAGAGAGAGAGAGAGAGAGAGAAAGAGAGAGAGAGAGAACACAAGTCCTGGAGAGAGAGAGAGAGAGAACAAGAGTCCTGATGATTTTTCTTTCCTCTGTCCTTTCATTCCAATGCTACTTCAGGCCTCCTCACCTCACATATAAATTACTTCAACTGATTGTGGGGTCTCCATTCTAGACACTGCTTGCAGTTTGACCTTAAGAAAAAAAAAGATGCATTTCACCACTACCTTTGCCTGCTCTTCTACACACCCTTTGAGGTGTTGCCATTGAGGCCATTTGAGTCGAATCCACATCCTTATTTTTGCTGTACTTGTTTAACTGTATACATGCCATCTCTTTCTTTCTTTCTTTCTTTCTTTCTTTCTTTCTTTCTTTCTTTCTTTCTTTCTTTCTTTCTTTCTCTTTCTTTCTTTCTTTCTTTCTTTCTTTCTTTCTTTCTTTCCTTCTTTCCTTCCTTTCTTTCTTTTTTTCTATCTTTCTTTCTTTTCTTCCTTTCTTTCTTTCTTTCTTAATGTAGTCTCTGTCCTAATCAAGCCCAGAGTCATCCGTCACCTTCACCTGGAGGTCTCTATTCATAAGTTTCCCTTCACCTACGGTTTTCTCCCTCTCAGGTTTTTGGATGAAAAATCCATTCAGAGTTGAAAGATTTTCTTAAGGTCAAACTGCAAGCAGTTGACCTGGATTTAAATCTATTCTAATTCTCAAGACTGTGCTTGCTTTCCTCAGCAACAATTGCTTGTTTCAGAATGTGATTAACATAGGATGAAATTCATAGAGGGAAACTCAAACTGCATTTGTAGAGGGTCTGCCTAATAATAAAATACTACCAGCTCAGGCCAGCATCAGCTTCTGAAGACTATCTCCCTTGTGCTGGACCCCAGCCATGGCAAATGAAGACATTTCAACACCTCCGGCCAAATTAATCTGCAAAATATGGCTCGATTTTTAATAGCTTTCCATCTGTGGTGGTCCCTTAAACAAAACTTCAAATTCAAAGAAAATGATAGTAAGATGCCTACCATTTATTTCAGTCACTGATATTTTCTATTAAACTTCAAATTAAATCATAGGAGCATTGCCCCTAATTGTCCTAGGTTTGTACTTTAATCTGCACCTAAAGTTCCAGCATCAGTTTTTTAATGATTCTAAAAAAGGATCAGATAGCATATGTTCAAGCTGAGCAAGAAACTAGGATGCCAATAGTACGTTTCTGTAAACTCTTGTCTCTTTCCATTCTCCCAGGGGTATCAAAGGACTAAGGATGTTGGTGAACATTATTAAAAGAGAGGTTATATTTAATTACATATGAAGCTCATAAATATAATCACATCATGGCAATAGCTGAGTTTTATTACAGGTCCATACAATTTTTGTTACTCATTAGTCAGCCTCATTGTTTGTCATCACCATATTGATTTCAGTCCCAAAAGCCAGATTCTCAGAAACATAAACATTAAATTTGATTCAAGCTGACAACATTCATGGCCTTGGAAATCTTTAGGGTAGAATTAGGAACTAGACAGTTGTCAAAACTTGCCTCTGAAATCCTATACTTTTCTAAGATTTTAGTGTTTTGATTTCAGAGGATGGTTGCTAATAGTGGCAGAAGATAAATGTCACCCTGACTCCAAACAAACTCTCCAAGCCATGTTGAAAACCTAATTATCTGTGATGATCACAGTAACTTCTTTCCACTGCCTTCCCAGTAAAAGAAAACCACACATGATACCACAAACTGATACTACTGACAACTCATTCTTTTATTAATTCAGCACCTATTGTGTATAAAATATTCTTTCTAATTATGAGGGGTGGGGAGAAAGTTTCAGTGATGAATAAGACATAATCTGTACCCCAAAGGAATTTATAATGCAACACAAATATATTATCAATATCATAATTTATATTTCGTATCTAATAATGGAATTATTTTTCTACCTTCCTTTTTATACATGCAATAGTGTAAAAAGCTTCAGATGAGTGGTTCAAAAGCTTAGGTCTTTGGACTCTTTGGCTCTGCTATTGATCAGCTTGTTTGACTTTGATAAGTCACTTTATTTATCTGGGCTCCGGTGCTTTTAATCTGTAAAATTCTGAGCTTTAAAATTCTACCCACTTCTCCAACATTCATCAGCTATTGTTACAGTACCTACTACATGCAAGGCAATGGTCTAGTTACTTAGGATGCCTTAGTTACCAAAACAGACACATACGCCTGCCCTTCTCCTCCCTCACATTCTATAGGGAAGGAAGACAAACAATGAACAGTAAACACAATAATAAATAAGTAAAATAATATGTTAGAAGGTTAAAGTACTGTGAAATAAGGTGCACAATGTAAGAGGGAATCAGAAGTGTGGGATGGGGCTCAGAATTTGATATATTTTTTAACTGTAGTTGGGAGTAAAAGTGCATCCTGGCTGGAGTCATGTGGAGTCTTATAATCTCATAAACCCCAGATACATTTCAAGGGAAATCAGCAATTAAGCATGACAGGCCCTTGACCTAGTTTTTGCTGAAATCCCTCCTGAGACCATTGAATCTCATAAATTATTGGAGTAACAAACTAAAGATTAATGGTGCCTTCTGGTACAGATGGTTTGCAAAGCTGATGTAAGGCATTTGTAATCCTCTTAGTCTGTCCCTTGAAATGTTTCTTTCTGTCCTTAAATATTTTCTGTAGCTCCTGTATATAACTGAAAAGATAACCACCTGTTGATTTTTGTTTTTGTTTCAGTATAGTTAAAAAAGCAGATGTGAGGTCAAAGGGTGAACGGGAAGGAGGACAGCCTGATATGATCAAGGAATGGAACTCGGCATGATTTTAGAAAGTTAAATGTAAGGTTAAAGCTCCCTGACAAGAGCACCAAAGATAACTAAGAATTTTCTGTCATGGTTGTGAGAAGGGAAAGCAGGAGCATAGTGAAGGCTTTTATGCAGCATTCGCAGTCCCTATTCACAGAAGAAAATATGCTTAGACCATTTAACTTTATTAAATCTAGGTAAACCAAATAAGCCTCATGTAAAAGAATAACACATATATGCACATGGATAAGTGTAACTAGAAAAGGAGAAGAAGAGGAAAGTCATTGTTTGTGTGGACAGCAAAAAACAACAACAACAACGAAGTTCTCCCCCTGGAGTGTGAAATCATTAGAACTTCAAAAGTCCGTGGCAGGACTAAAAGTCAAACATGCTTATACCATATGACTCGGCAATTCTACTTCCAGGTATATACTCGACAGAAAGGCACATATGTACATTCACCAAAAAGAACATATTTGAATGTGTATAGAAGCACAATTCATATAATAACCTCAACTTAGAAACTACCCAAATGTTGAATAATAGAAAAGAAAAATAAACTGTGGTATATTCACATTATAAAATACTACCCTGCCATTGAGAATTAAGATGTAAAGTTGTACATACCAATATGAAACAAATGCAAAATTGTACCATTACGCAAAAGAAAACAGACATAAAGAGTACATACAGAATGATTCAAGCTATATAAAACATAAATACAGGCAAATTTATGCTGTCAGAAATAAGAATTGCAGTTACCCTTGAAGAGGAAAGTAGGGACTACAAGGGGCCATTGGGATTTAGGGCTTCTGACATGCTGGAAGTATTCTTCTTTATCTGGGTATTGGTTAAATGGCTGCATTCTGTTTTTGAAATTTCATCAAGTTGAATGCTTACATTATATGTACTTTTTTGTAGGTGTATATTACATGTTAATTTTTTTAAAAAGCTTCTTTGGGACTAAAGATCCCCAATCATCAAATGAATATTTTCTTTTCTCCTTGTTTTTATTCTTTTTGGTCAATTTAAATTTAAAATTTAAAAGAGGAACAGAAGTAGTGATTTAAAATAGTTAAACCCAAATGAAAAGAGAACAAAGAAAGTTAAAAGAAGAAAAAGTAAGGAATGCAAGAAAGACATAAAGAAAAAGGAAGGAAGGAAGAAAGGAAGGAAAGAAGGAAGGAAAGAGAGAGAAAGGTCCCATTAGTCAGTGTCAGCCCTTATCACTCTCTTCTGCTCATAGCTACTAGACCCTCTCTGGAGAATAGCCATTTTCCCTTAGCCTAACCTTCACAGAATTGCCAAGTTTTATACAGTCTGGGTGCTTTGTCAGAAAGACATGGCTGAAGGAGGAAGGAGAAAGAAAAAAAAGGGGGAGGAAAGGATAAAAAGAAGGAAAGGAAGCCTCCATTTTCAGTGGGCACTTTATAAATCACCACTTGCAAACTGTTTTGAAAATGTTTCACATTTTCTTGTCACTTAACTTTCAATGACTATTTTGGGAAATAAACTCAATAAAAAACATTAGGTTACAATATTTAAATGAAAACATTTAAACAAGATGCATGTGTTGCATTTATTCTTTAATATAAACAAAAATACTAAACTTACTTATTCTTTCAATACTATGACCAAATTTTATCTTTTGTCTATTTTAAACAGTATTTATCTAAGTGAATTGCTTTTGTTCTCAGAAAAGGTTGATGGTCTTTCTGCAGGAAATAAGACTAAAAATTACTTTCTGACCAGAATCTCTTGAGTGGTTGAAACCTTACCTGGCTTGGTCAGTAAATTAAGCCACAGAATAAGAAGAAAAGAGTCAAACATTTCAATCCCAGATATCATTAATGTACAGCATGATTTGTGATGGCTTTTACTTGTTTTTGGAATGTCTGCAAAATTACTTCTAAATGAAAAAGGTCAATTGACTTTTATCCACACAATGCCAAACCTTCAGCAACATCTTGATCCATTTTCCATCCAGAAATGAAGCATTAACGTACACATTGTTATTGTTTTCCACTAAGCTGGAAAACAAACTCTCAGAAGTCAAAAGAAGCCCCATGGCCTGCAGTCCTAAGTGGAAGAAATGCCAATGATCATCTGGTACCAATTCCTCATTTTTATAGATGGGGAGGCAGAGCCCACCCAAGATTATACTGATGGTTGGTGACTGGAGCATAGGCCAATACATTTGTGTCATCCTGGGTAATATGTGATGTATGTTATCCATTACTTTAAAGACTGGTTTCAGTTCAGTTTCATGGCACAGAAGAGACTTAAGCTATTTTTGGTTTTTAAACTCTAGCTATTAAATAATGATTATAGAACTGGGAGTGCAAATTATAGAATAAATGCCCCCCATAGGCTTTTCTTTAAAAAATATTCCTACAATAATATTTTCTCTATTCTTCATCTTTTCTTCCATAAAAGATTTCCTTTTTCCTGTCTGTTTCCAATGTTGCCAAGTCTTTCATTATCTGTTTTTATTCACTCAACTCATTCTTTTTATTTCTAGGTTCAATTGGAGGATGATTTTAAATTAATTACATAACAAAAATTTCACTTACAGACCTTTCAGTAGTTTAAATAATCAAGTTTAAGAATACTGAAGTATGAATAAAATTTTCCTACATAAAATTTTACCCAAATTCTCTTTCTTTTTGAAAAATATTTTGGTACAGAACATTTTTCTGAATTCTTGAAAATAAATTATCTCCACCTTAATCTTGAATAATTGTGAAATTTAAAGTACATTTGGTAATAAATCTTTTGTTATGAAAAGTCTTTAAAATAAAAAGTGTTTATTTTTCTCCTTTGGAAAAACTAAGACTTAAAAGAGTTGTCCTAGACACTAGAGTATCATGAGATGAGGATATAATATTTTAGTTTATACAGTATTTTGAAACAAATTAAATTGCTTGATTCTTATAAAAACATGAGAAGTAGACATGAGAAACACTATTATTAAATTTCACAGATGAGGAGACTGAGACTAAAACAAGTGAAGATATATTTGCACAATCACATAGCAATTTAGTGGCAAGAAACAACTTGAAACTAGATTTTTGTATGTTTTTTAATGCTATATTAGAGCTTCTGCCCCTTTTCTCCCTGACTCTCCCATCAAGTGCTCTTCTCATTCCACATAGTACTTCTAAGCTGGACTATTCAGAGAATAAACACAGGAAGACATATTGGATTAAGAATTCTGGCTGTGTAAGCCTTCACCCTCCTACCCAAATGAAAAATTTCTGGCAAAGCCATCTGTTTAGTCAAGCATTTGCCTGATGGCTGTGGGAGGATCGACAACTGTACCACCATGGATTCAGTCCCTAGAGAGTAAATATTGAAACATGTGTTTGTTTCTGTACATGTGCCTCAGGGCTCGGTGATGGGCACATTTTAAAGATCTAAATAATAATAGTCATGGTGATGCTGCCAGCCCTAGTGCTGTTGCAGTACCTGAGCATCACCTGAAGGAGAGCTGTGGCCATTTTGCTGATTGTACAACTTCCCTCCCATTTCTGTAATGTCTCTAAGCCAAATCCCTGCTCTCCCTGTACACCTGTCTTGGTTCTCTCTTTCCTACTCTCCCAGCCATATTTTCTCTTTTGAAGGAGCCCACCTTGTATGCCCACGGGTTCTTAATAGTGGATTTCTTCCAAGGAGATGCCTAAGTATCTATTTTTTTCCCCTCTATATGGTGGGATACCTGACTCCATGTATCAGTAAGAAGTAAATAACACAGTTTTCAAAGATTTCTGGAATAGGGTATGCATCAAGTGTCATAGGAATATACAAAACAAATAGAAACCTGTACCTGCCCTCAATAACCATTACTATTTGTTTGGAAGATAAAGAACGAGATCACCTGAAAAAAGCAACGTTTGGCTGGGCGCGGTGGCTCATGCCTGTAATCCGGCACTTTGGAAGGTGGAGGGTGGATCACAAGGTCAGGAGATTGAGACCATCCTGGCCAACAAGGTGAAACCCCGTCTCTACTAAAATACAAAAAAGAAAGAAAGACAGAAAGAAAGAAAAAGAATTATCTGGGCGTGGTGGTACACACCTGTAGTTTCAGCTACTTGAGAGGCTGAGGCAGGGGAATCGCTGAACACTGGAACGCGGGAGGCGGAGGTTGCAGTGAGCCAAGATCGCGCCATTGCCTTCCAGCCTGGCCACAGAGTGAGACTTCATTAAAAAAAAAAAAAAAGCAAAAGCGACCTTTAAATAGGTGCCCAAAATTATATATGATGGTACGTACAGGAGCGTCAAGAGAATTCTCAATAAAGGAATCAAGTGGCGTTACACAGGGGTGGCTTTTAGGAAGAAGAGAAAATGGTGTCAAGTGGTGATTTAAGTAGGCTTAGACCCAATAATCTTTATCAGCACTCATTCGGAAACCACCCCAAATAAACCACTTACCAGAGTACACTAGATTACTTTAGTTCACATCATCCCTGTTTTAGATGATATGGTGAAGGGGTTAAGATGGTTGACCAAAGTCACATGGCCTAATAAATGGCACTTCTGTCTGACTCTGCAGCTCATGGTCTTTCCCCTTTCCATAATTTAAAGTAGTTTAGGTAGACTATGCTAGGAAATTTAATTTTTTTTACAGGTTTTATTTTTCAATTACATTTTATTTTTGTAATATAGTATATAAAAACATGACAAATTTAGTAGTCCCTCATCCACCTTTCCCTCCCCATCTTCAGGTACTGCCCCTCAGAGGCAACCATGACCATTTTTCATAGTTTTTTGGGTTTTTTTTCATTCTATTGCATTCTCCATATTTTAAAATGGTATGTTTATACTATTTATTGCTTTATCATTTTTAACATCTATTGATATCTTATTTTTGTAGATGAAGGTTTGTGTTTTATATAGCTCCACCTCTTTCTCTCTCTACTGCACCTTTTCAACAGTTATATAGTTTTTAAGATAAATTAATATTCAATGCTTATGTTAAAATGATAATATAGATACTGTTTACTGCCCCGCTAGGTAATATACCTTATTATGTTTGCTTCCTGTACAACTTTTTGCTTTTTTGAAGTGAAAAATTGCCTCAATTTTTTAACAATTTTGTTTCTT
>PVKP010033237.1:0-25202 GCA_004027715.1 Plecturocebus donacophilus | reverse complement strand
CTCATTCCTTTTTACCCTTTTCTCTCTGATCTTATCTTCTCGTTTCATTTCATTAAGTTGGTCTTCAACCTCTAATATCCTTTCTTCTACTTGATCAATTCGACTGGTAAAACTTGTGCATACTTCACGGATTTCTCGTATTGTGTTTTTCAGCTCCATTAATTCATTTATGTTCTTCTCTAAATTGTCCATTCTCTTTAGCATTTCGTCCAACCTTTTTTCAAAGTTATTAGTTTCTTTGCATTGGTTTAGAACATATTCTTTTAGCTCATGGAAGTTTCTTATTATCCACCTTCTGAAGCCTAATTCTGATGATTCTTCACACTCGTTTTCCATCAAGCCTTGCTCCGTTACTGATGAGGAACTAGCGTCCTCTGTAGGAGAGGCTTTCTGATTTTGAGTGTTCTCAGTTTTTTTACGGTGGCTCCTTGGCATCTTTATGGTTTTATCCATCTGTCGTCTTTGTAACTATCCACTTTCAAATCAGGTCTCTAAGTGGACGTCGAGCTTGTTAATTCCCAGCTCCGGGATCTATGTACTTTTCACTGTGCGACTCGCAACGCTAGCTAAGACAGCAGCGTTGAAATTTGTGGTGCTTTTCTGCCCGGGGGTCTCCGGTCTGGCTTCTCAGTCCCTTTTTCAGTCAGCTGGATGGACTGCTCTGACTTCCCAGAGCACCAAACCTCATCCAAAAGGAGACTCAGTCCCGTTTACTCCGCACCAAGAGCCGCCGAGCCGAGGCGCCGGCAAAAAAGCCACGCCAGCCGAAAGGGTCGCGCTGGCAACCTGTGAGGCTCCTCCGCTGGGAATGTCCTGGTCCGTGGGCAGCAAAAATGTATCGGCAAGTGTGGCGTCCACTGGCTCTCTGCGCTTTTACTGGGAGCTGCAATCCTGAGCTGCTAGTGATCGGCTATCTTGGATCTCTCTCTGCTTGCCCTTTTAATCAACAAACATTCTTCAGGTAGATACAGTAAACCCCTATGTGGCACTTGAAACAAACACTGTGCCATTTACATTTTATCCCTATTCTATTTTTTGTATCAAAAGATTCAGTAAAGGGTGGTGACAATAGGTGAAAAGACTTACCCAAGTTCAAAATAATTATTAACTGAAAAACCAAAACTAGTACCCAAGTATTCTGACACCCAATCTGGAATTATTTATCTTGTCGTAGATCAGTGATAAAGAAGAAAAGCAAAAAAAAAAAAAATTCAATGCATGAAATTTATTTGATTTAATATTTTTCAAGCATATGGAACTGTGGTTTTTCTTATTTGAGTGTAGTTCAGAGAGACGAAAGAATGCAAGTTGCTTCAAAGTACTTTACTGCTCTGTGTATAAAACTCATCATTTTCCCATCCTCTATTCTGTATTTCATATGCACTTGGAGAATAATTGCAGCCTGAACTTAGACAATTTTTTTTTTCTCTCTTTGTGCTTATGTCAAAAATGCCTATCCACTAGCCTTTCATTTTTTAAAACAAGAGTGACAATTTGTCATATCTGTTTGGGCATGTAAGGCTAGGATGAGGATTATTTAATCAGCACTTTAGTGTGAAAGATGGCTTAGACAGCCTTCAATTTGTACTATGCCGGTTAGGCACAATCTGTTCAAACTGGATAGAGGCTCTCTGTGAGCTGAAAATTATGAAATCATTGTTTGGAATCACATGCATCCAATGGATAAGGAAAATAAACATGTATTTATTGGTTGGCTATGATATGCCAGAAGTTGAATATACAATCGGAATTCTCTGGTTTCAATGTTTCTTGCACTGTGGTGGTGCTGAAGCACATGATTAAGTTTGCATGGGGTGGAAATATGTGATGGTAATAGAAGTTGCTGGGGCAATGTGGAAGGAATGGAAGCTTTGAGACCAGGAGATGTAGTTCTGCTTTCAACATTTGTACCTGCCAACTCTGTGACCTTTGGCAATCTTTTAATCTCTTTGATCCTTAGCTTTTTCTTCTGTGAAGTAGGCGCATTTTTGGTGTGTGGTGCCACACAACAACAGTGGTTAGAAGGGGGTGTATAACCTCTTTGATCTTCAGCTTTTTCTTCTGTGAAGTAGGCGCATTTTTGGTGTGTGGTGCCAAGGGGGTTCACCGCCCCACATGTTAGTAGTGCTTCTTCTTATGAGATTAATACTCACAACATGTTGTTGTTTTCAACGTCCGTACTCATCAAATATCAAACTGTTGTAGGAAAATTATCTTTCACAATTTATGTAATTGAATCTGTGTAAAATCGTATTTGTGTTTATCACATTTTCAAAAGCAATTTTCTAAATAATGGTGGTATGTTGCGTTAAAAAAAAAGCAGCATGCATTGTACCTTCGTGATAAGAAAGAGCTCATGCTACATTGCTTCCTGTTAAACCCTTTAAAATCTCTTGTGAGGTTTTAAATATATTAAGATATATTATATTAAGGGACAGTCCAGAGCATTGGCACATAAGTATCCAACATTTTGCATCTAAATTAGCAAATCGTGTGCCCACTGTCTTCCTGTAATTTATAGTTAAATATCAGCATGACCATGGAATGCAGATCCTAACCAGTAGTTCCATTTATATATCTGCTTCTTAGTCAGAGGTCAATACAAAGTTGCCACAGTAAATACGTGATTATTTTTCTGGACGTCAGAACAGTTTCCCCAAATATTTATCAATCAAAGGTCCAACTATAATTATCAGATGTTCTTAAGATAAAAATACAACTATTCATCTTGGAATAGTTTTCGACAAATAGGATCAAATGTACAGAAATCATATACCAAGGAAACCAGAAAAGTCAGTCAGTCTGAAAATCCTGCTCCTTAAGAGGCCACATCATAAAGAGAATAACACATTTTAGCCATAGTGACTGAATGCATTAAATGCAGAGAACCCATGCATAAATCTTATAGTGTCCTAGTCATTCAACAAATATTTACTGAGTACCTACTGAACCCCAGACACTACTCTAGATGCTGGATGCATTAGTTCATTCTCACGTTGCTTTAAAGAACTGCCTGAGACTAGACAATTTATAAGAAAAACAGTTTGATTGGCTTACGGTTCTGTATGTGATACAGGAAGCACAGCAGGGAGGTCTCACGGAACTTACAATCATGGCAGAAGGCAAAGGGGAAGCCTGATTTTCCTATATGGATGGAGCAGGAGCAGGAGAAGGGAGAAATGCTACATACTTTTAAACAACCAGATCTCATGAGAACTCACTGTCATGAGACTAGCAAAGGAGAAATGTGCACCATAATGTAATCACCTCCCAACAGGCCCTTCCTCCGATAATGGGGATTAAAATTATACGTGAGATTTGTGTCCAACACTGGAGATAAATCCAAACTATATTACTAGGGATACAGCAGTAACAAAACAAACAAAAAAGTTATGTGGTGGAACTTCCATTCTAAGTAAGTAAATAGAAAGTAAATAATATACGTAAGTACAATATATATACGTTTGATAAAAATGAATGTTAATAAAGCATTATTGTCATATCAAGAACAAAATGATATAACAAATCATGGCGGTATTGACATTTTAAGTGAGTAGCTGAGCTGCCACTGAGAAAGGACCTTTTAAGTCAATAACTGAAAGAAGTGAGGCTTGTGCCTTGAGAACACCTAGAGGAAGAGCGTTTCAGGCAGAGGGGCTAGCAGGGGAAAAGGGACTGGAGACGATGGGGGCAGGCTCAGTGTGTGGAGGGAAATCAACAAGCAAGCACAGCATGGCAGCAGCAAGAAGGCAGCAGAGGAGGTGATGTGGGGAGAGGAGGGCAGAAGGGCAGCAAAGACCTTGGGGACATAGTAAGGACATCAGTGTTTTCAGTAACTGGCAGTAAGTTTCTGAAGGGAGTCAACAAACTCTTCTGTATTGACCTTAAGTAAGGTTTGGGCCCCTTAAAGTTAGATTTTTGAGCAGATTACCGGTATGACTTGCCTTTAAGGGGTGCAGAGCTGATTTAAGTTGAATATGAAAGCGTTTGTTTACTCTGTATGAGTCCTCTAATTGTGCTTGTCCTCTAATTCCACATCCACTCTCTCACTTTCAATCTAAAAAGGAAAACAAACAAACAAAAAACAGAAAGAATAGAAAAGTGTAGTACACTGATAGTGTCTTTGTTGTAAAACAGATAATGTAGATACTGGATATACTGAGTCACCTCCTCAGAGCACTATGTCTCTTCTTCCAGATACCTATCTCTATTTTGAAGGGAATTTTTATTATCATCATCATTCTCATCGAATTATTGTAATTTATCTAAAAGCTTGAAGCCACTTGGAAAGGGTAGAATTTTTCACACAATGAAGTTAAAATTCTGTAACTGGGATATGATTCCTCTTCCCATGAAATGATGAACAATCTCAGAGATCTGGAAGTGACAGAGAAAATATGGTGAATATATTTTCTTTAACATGTTTGGGGTGACTCAAATTATTTGATCCATCAGAGAATTATGTGTGTGTAAATGTATATATTTATGTATGTATTTGTGTGTGTGTGTGTGTGTGTATATATATATATATATATATATATATATATGGATGTGGATAATTCTCTTTTAATGAGAAAGAGTGTTAGTACTTATTGTTTTTTAAAAGTCAGGCACTTGACATATTTTAGCACATTCAGTCTTCCCTTCACTTATTTTACGTTTGGATTTATATCCCCATTTTATATATGAGAAAACAGAAGATCATGGAAATTAAAGAACTTACCCCAAGGATTTTAAGCCATATCCTAATGGACTGTTAAATGCAATAATATTTCTTTGCATTTTACTTTCATAGATACCTGAATGGTATGCCAAACTTTCTCTTCTTATTTTTATTACTGGATTAGCAAACTTTCAGCATTATTTCCTAATATGTTATATAGAGCTCTAGAATCTTTCCTGCCACGTGATCCAGACAGCCAATTCTAGGCAGATGGAATCAGCCCGTGAGATAGAACACATTTCCCAGAGCAGTGTTTACAATTTTACCTTCTTTCAGTATCCATTTTTAAACATAAGTTTAGCTTTCTCATACCAGAAGCAGGGCCCTGTCCCCCTCGACAGCTTCTAATACTAGACCCCACCCAAGTAACTGCCCCCAGTGGCTGGAGGTGATACTTAGCGGCAGCTCTTCTGCCTTGCAGGCTGGGCACCTAGCTTCGTTACCAGTTCCTTTGAAGGGATCATGCAGACATTAACCTATAAACTAAAACTGACTGTCTCTGTCACAGGTGATATTCTGGAACTACTGCCTACTTGCTTTAAACCCACCAATTAGTTACCTGCAAAAGACCTGTTTGGATAATGTCCTGGACCCAGTAAAGTCATTGGCCCATGGTTCCCTAATTTCTCTCTCTCTCTACCTTCCCTCCCTGACCCTCACTTGTGTGGCTTCTACTGCGCAGTGTACCCTCTAAGGTCTGTCATTACTAAAAACTCTTACACTTTCACATTGTGGTTGTGTCACAAAAGCCCCACCAGAAAACTGGCCCCTGAGTGTGAGGCAAACTGCTCCGCCCAGAAGGGAGCTATGTTGGTGGATCCACCAGTGAAGCTTCTGGTGGCTGCTGGGGACAGTAGGTGCCAGCTAAGTGCATTGGGAGACTTGAATAGTTTCATTCAACACTCATCTTTCTTTGTACTATCCCACTGTTCTTCGTTCTTTTCCCTTTTGAATGATAAGCAATTTTCCCCACAATTAATTGGTGAATATACAGCTACAGCAGGCTCAACATCACTTAGTAATTGCTTTAACAGCCATCAGAAAGGCCTTTTATCTCAATAAATTAACACCATCACCTGCAATTTGCAGAAACTAGTAAATAAAAGATCTTCCTTGATGTCTGTCTTTCCCTTGTACCTCACATTTAATCTATCACAATGTCCTGTCAATTCTACCTCTAAAATATATTTTGAGTTTAGCCATTTCTCTGTGTCTCTACTGCTGCCAACCTATGTCAAGTCATGAGCATGTCTAGCCTGAATTACTGCAAGAGCCTTCCACCTTGTCTCCAGACTTTTACACTTACTTTCTTTACAAAAATGTATCCATAACACTGCCAGAATAATCTTCTTACAAATATAAATCAAGTCGCTGTCTTAGAAAAAAATTCAAACTTGTTAACCTACACACAAAACCTGAATTCCCTTGCCCCTGCTGGCTTCTGTGAATGTGATTTCTACAATTCCCTGCTCTTCCTCTCTATGCACCATTGATACTGGCCCCTTTTGTGATTGCAAAGAGCCAAAAGCTCATTCCTACTGGAGTCTTTCCACTTAATGTTTCCTCTGCTATCCAGCTCTTGTCCCGGTCTATTTCTTTCTTTTTTGTCAAGTTTCAGGTCAAATATTTTTATCCAGAGAGCATTCCCTGACTCCTATCTGTTGTAATTCTCTCCTTTTCAGTCCTTCATATATTACTACATGAAGTCACCTTATTCATCTGTTCACTCACCTATTGTCTGTCTTTCTCTTTAAGGCAAGCTCCATTAGAAAAGACTTTCTCTATCTCTCAATCATTTTCATGGTGCAAGGACTCAATCACTATTTCCTACATGACTGAGTAGCAGGTATCAGAGTGATTAGAGCCACTGGTTGCAATATCTATTCTGTCCTCATGTGTATGACAGCAGCTTCCTGTGCTCTCTGACCATCACTGCTGAGATAATAGAGCAAACCTGGAGCGTGAAGCTGCTGTGTGAAGCAGGATGAATAGATGATAATGTTCCATTTTATTAGAAATTTTCTGTTTGGCCCATAATTGAAGGAAACTCCTTTATATTAAGACTGTTGTCTGCACATATTAAATCCTGCCCTGGGCACAAGCCTTATTGATGCCATAATCACAGCCTGCCTGGTCCTTCTAGATTCAATAAGTCCTGCTTTGTCAATATCTTCTCATTTCACCTCTCACTTTAGATAATTGGATATTGTCCCCGAAGACTAGTCCAAACAGCCTTTCCAGTACTTGTGCTTGAGTTTTGCATCTTAGTTTTCAGAATATCTACCTTGTAATTTTCATATGGATTTTATAACTTGATTTGGAAAAAAAAAAAAAGGCCTGAGAGACAAGGTGGTATTGGACTGTAGATATAAACGTGTTTGTAAGAGCAGGGTTTGTTGGCTCTCTCTTTCTAATTCAGTCACCAGACAGACACTTTCTCCAGCTCATGAGTATTAATACTCCAGCAAGACTCAGACATGCTCAGTTCCCCAAATGGAACTAGCAAATGCACCTAGCTCTTTCTTTCCTCTGGGCCTTTCAGATGCTTTGGCTTCCTCCTGAAAGAGGTTTCATCCTTTATCTCTCTTTCTTGGCTAGCTCTCCTTGAACTTTCGGGTCTTAGTTTCACTCTCATTTCCTTTAAAAATTTTTCCCTTCCTTTAGAAAACTTAGGAAATATCAGCCCCACTCTGATAAAACTAGAGTTACTACTTGTTTGCATGAACTTCCATAATAAACACAGTCTCCCTGTCATATATTTTACATATTAGCCACTTAGTTGAGCTTAATGAGGGTAGAAACAGAATCTGCATCCTTTCAACCATCTTTTGCACACAGTAATGATTTAATAAATACTAGATGAATGAATGAATGAGTCATTTCTAGCCATTCCTGATTCCAATTGACAGTGTAGATGTCATCAAAGGGTAATCTCTATGAAGGCAAGAAACAATTTTTTAATAATTTTTTAAAGTCCTAATCACAGAGCAAAGGCTTAATTAAAATCATACTTAATTGCATTGAAAGGCAAATAAAGCATGATTGTGTTGCTTTGTAAAAAAAAAGCTCAAGCTGTACAATTGTCTTATGCATGCTTTCTTATGATGTTTGTTTTATACCTCAAGAAAAAAGTTTTAAAATGTTTCACAATAGCTGAAGAAAAATATTACATAAATGTATTGGTGAATTAGAAGTAATAATTTCTTTTATTGAGCTTCTTGGAAACTGATGTTGAGACTGAGAGACATGTGGAAATAGATTAAGAGAATACTGTGGTCATCTCCACCGAGGGACCAATCCTTGCAAGGATCTGAGGGCAGGAGCAAGAAGGTGCAGGGAAATGGGTGAGTAGAAGGTGGGTGGGAAAGCCAGGCAGGCAAGTTCAGAGGCAGTGGACCTGCCAGGAGGGTAATGGCCAGAGGTGAGAGGGCCTGGAGGACCTGTTGGGAATTTGGTTCTTATCTTACATCAGTAGAAAACTGCTTGAATGTTTCAATGCTGTGAAGAGAATACTCTGGCTTCAGAAAACAGATTTAATGTGGTAGTTGTTTGAGATTGGGTTCTAATGATGAAGAAAGTAAAGAAGAAAAGAAAAGAAAAGGACAGGAAAGGAAAGGAGGAAGAAAGAAAGAAGGAAGGAAGAGAAGGAAAGAAGGAAGGAACGAAAGAAGAGAAGGAAGGAAGGAAGGAAAAAAGAGATGGATTTTATGATCAATAAGAAGCAAATCAGTAAATGTGTTTACAGTTATCAAGAATATTGATTCCTATTTTCTTGATCAAGCAGAAAATAATTTTTTTTACTGTTTTTAGTGTTAACAATTTTATCAAGAGATTTCTAGGTTCTGGGACTTAGTTCATTGCTTAGAAGGAATCTGTACCCTGATTTTGTTTTTTGTTTTTTCGTTTTTTGAGACAGAGTCTTGCTCTCTTGCCCAGCCCAGGCTGAAGCATGCAGTGGCACAATCTCGGTTCATTGCAACCTCTGCCTCCCAGGTTCCAGCAATTCTCCTGCCTCAACCTCTCGAGTAGCTGGGATTACAGGTGCACACCACCATGCTTGGCTAATTTTTTGTATTTTAGTAGAGACAGGTTTTCACCATGTTGCCCAGACTGGTCTTGAACTCCTGAACTCAGGCAATCCACCTGCCTCAGCCTCCCAAAGTGCTGGGAGATTACAGGCATGAGCCACCGCACCAGCACTCCTTTTCTCATTCTGAGCTTTCTACTGTAATGGTAACAAGTATCTTACTGACTATTAAATGTATTGCTATATCTCTGTTACTTTCAGTATGACTAGTATTTTATAGGCACAGTTTGGATGAATATGTGACTGAATTATTTAGCACAGTAATAGTGATTGATATAGAGTGATTGATAATAAAATCAATATGATTGAAGGAGTAGGTAATCATTAAATCTCTCTGCCTCTGAAATTTATTTCTTGTTCCTTTTTCTGTTTAGGAATTTGCCTTTTCACTAGGCACTACTGTGTGACAAGTTTCATAGGGATACAGGATTCTTTCATGGTAAAAATGGCACTCAAGTCTATAATATCCAGTAAATATAAAAAATGAAATTAAATGCAAAACACACTCATAGATACCTTTGGATTTAAAATTCTTCATGATCTGACCCATCCACCTCTCCACTTTCAATTCTTACCATTCTCTCAAACACCACTGTGACAGAGTCATAGCCAAGTGTTTTATAGTTTCCGCATCAAGTAATGTTTATAGATAGCTCTTTAGTGGCTTAGTACCTGTTCTTCTCATTGTTTTGTGCCCTTTCTACCTTTTGCAAAGTGCCTGGCATATGAGCAATACTCAACACCTGCCTATTATTATTATATTAAACAATAACAAAAATTTAAGCAGAGTAATATTCCCACCTAAATAGCATTTTAGAAAGATCATTTTAGCTATAACTTGGAGAAGGATGGTTTGTAGACCGTGAGAAATCTAGGAAAAAAAATGATGATGGTCACAACAAAGTTAGGAGCAATAGAAATCAAAATGGAAACACAGATTGGATTAACTACTAAATAGAAACAGAAATAATTAGCAACATTCAGATGAATGAGTTTATTATGACTCTGATATGGTTTGGATCAGTGTCCCCACCCAAATCTCTGTGGAAATGTAATCCCCAATGATGGAGGTGGGAAGTGGGGGGAGGCGATTGGATCATAGGAACATTTTCTCATGGTTTAACCCCATCCCAGCTCCCCGAGGTGCTGTCATCACTATAGCAAGTTCTCATGGGATGCGGTCATTTAGAAGTGTGTGGCACCTCCTTCCTCTCCCTCTTTGTCCTCCTACCGCCATGTAAGATGCCTGCTTCCACTTTGCCTTCTGCCATGAGTAAAAGCTGAGGCCTCTCCAGAAGCGGATGCTACCATGCTTCCTGTATAGCCTGCACAACCATAAGCCAATTAAACCTCTTTTTGTTATAAATTACCCAGTCTGTGGTATTTCTTTATAGCAGTGTGAGGAAGGACTTATACAGACTCTCAAGTTTCTACCTGAAACACTGTGTTGGTGGTGGTATCTTTCAT
Source organism: Plecturocebus donacophilus (assembly GCA_004027715.1). Lineage (NCBI taxonomy): Eukaryota > Metazoa > Chordata > Mammalia > Primates > Pitheciidae > Plecturocebus > Plecturocebus donacophilus. Next base: position 14,925 of record PVKP010033237.1, on the reverse strand, counting down.
TGGGATAAACTGTGAATGGTGGAATAGTGTGCTCAATTTTGTATGTATTGCATTTGTGTAGTCTATGGGGTAGACAGCTAAACACCTAAGAGACAGTTAAACATGAACATTGGTCAATAACATAAGACTATTAGCGATTTTAAAAATAAGTGTATATCAGAGAAGTGACTGCCTAATTCTGCAAAGGAGGAAATCATTGATACGTCTAACACTGATAATGAAGAGAACTATTGTGTCAGTTAGCTTAGGCTGCCATAACAAAATGACATAGACTAGGTGACTTAAACAGTGGGAATTTATTTCCCACATTTCTGAAGGCTGGGAAGTCCAAGATTAAGGTGCCAGCCAATTCAGTTCTCTGGTAAGAGCTCTCTTCCCAGCTTGCAGATGGCTCATGTTTGCCTTCTTAGAGATAGAGAAAGAGAATAGAGAGAGGAAGTTTTCTGGTGTCTCATCTGAGGGCACTAATCCCGTTATGAGTGCCCCTGCCTCATGACCTCATCTAAACCTAAATAACTCCAAAAGGCCCTGTCTGTCTCCAGATATTATCACATTGGAAGTTAGGGATTTAAGCCCTAACTTATATATTTTTATTTATTTATTTATATTTATATTATATTTACATAAATATATATTATTTATATTACAAATGTATATATTTAATAAATAAATTTGGTAGGGTGGGGCATATAAGTTAATTCATAACCACATGTTTATTTTGGTTAGTAAATTGCTCCAAGACACTCAGCTAGTAAGTGCCAAGTTTCATTTTAACTCAGCCCCACCTAACAACGTTGCCTTTTCTACTGCATCTTATTGTCTCCTATACATGGAAAAAGAGATGCAGTAGAAAAATTTAGCATGAGCAAGTTGAGCTACCATCTCTTTTAGCAGGTAAAAGAATACCATCACCCAACAAGCATGTCCTGGCCATCTTCTATGTATCAGAAAGTGTGCTCAGTGTTATGATATGACAGCAAACAAGGTCATCTGTTTTCCAGAATACCGCAAGAGATATTATGTCCAAAAGAGACTGAGGGATATGTAGGTTAATGCAGGTTTATGTAATCCTTGCAGGAAGCCTTCAGTGTTTAATAATGGCAATGAAAGCATGGGAAAAATACTTATTACCTTTTCTTTTTCTTCAGTTATACAGTGTCATTGCATCTCCTAAACTGCTCTCACCAATTCTTTCATAAATGTGAAAAATTACCAAAATCAAAAAGCAACATTTTTTTTTCATATTCTGGAAAGGTTGGGAAAATTTATTGGATCAAGCTAGGAAGCTTTATCAGTTCAATTTACTCCAGATCCTCTTTCCTCCTTTCTTGCAAGAATGAGCACACAGATCTACTCTGTTGTTCTGTATCTGGGAGTATTTTGACACTCAAATGCTTTAGCTGTTTCACATAAATCTCTCTCACACTTTTAATACCAGTTCAGAAATGCACCTTCATCAGCCCTGAAGCTGAAAGAAAATAGAAAAAGAAGAATGTCAGAGCAATGATTAGGAAGAGAAAGTGTAAAATCAGCTCATTATTGAGTTTCTACAATAGCCTCAGCACAGTTCTAGGTAATGAAAAAGAACAGAAGAGACATATCTATTCAAAAACAGAAGTATGTTAAATGAATTCATCTGTCTTATGCCCCTAAAACTCACAGAGACCCACAAGGTAGGCATCACTATCTTTATTTTAAATATAGAGAAACAAATATTTAGAGAATAGGTAAGTTATTTTCCCTAGGTCATACAGCTGCTGGGATTCATACCCATGTTTTATCAAACTGGGAATTAGTACATAGGGAGAGGTGATGACAATATTTACACTGACGATTTTAAAAAGTCAAATATACTTCAGTAGTTGAAATGAACACGCATAATGGTAAACACAAAGTGTTTTAGGGTAACAGCTGCTAAATTATATAATTTAGACTGTAAGTGCTGTTAAAATTAAGAGGGAAGGAGAAGGTATCAGGGACTAATGAGTGTTACAGTTGGAGTCATCAGAGTAGTTCTCACTGAGGTCCTGAAAATCAAGGTGGTCCCAGGATGGAAACTATGTTGGGAAACAGAATACAGGGTGTCTGCAGTGGTTGCAACATCAAGAGGGAATGAAGAGCATTGAGCATAAAGGTAGCATGTCAGCAATGGAGAGACTTTCCTCCTGAGCCAGAGAATGGACTCAAGTACCCAGGATCACAGTGAATGAAGTTCTCACATAAACTGACATTCTGATATTCTTGCTTATATAGATGCAGTCTACCTTAGCTGTGTTCTGGGTCAGTATATATCTTAACCAACTGTCATCTGATCTAGGATGTTAGGACTCCCAGTCATTACATTTGTATAATATCAGTCAGCAAAATCTATCTCCTGTTAAGAAACAGCTTATTCTTTAAAATAGGGATCAGCTTTGCTTGCTGATACATTACTGTCATTGTTCTTCTACAGTTACCCATATGTTAAGAAAGATTTTGAATGAGATTGTCATTCCTGTGTTAATTATGGGCTGTGGCAAAGTTTATTTTTCATTATTGGGATCACACTGTATTTCTGGGTTCTGATGACTTGTTTGTTCTGGATTGATGCATTGCAATTTTGCAAGAAGTTGCAAAATTGAATTGCAAATTGATTTTAAGATAACTTAAAAGAAATGCATTCCAAGCAGCATAATGCTCTTAGGGGATAATATTTACTTGAAGGTGTCACAGGAAAAAAAAACATATATATATTTTTGTTGCCATTTAACTATAAATGCTAATTGATTATTCACAAGTAGGTCATCCGTCTTCCAATCTTTATCTGTTTTGTCAAATTAACTTTCAGAAACTTGTTTTTATTCAGCATTTTATTGACTGTCCATCCAATTCATTGTTTATACTGAAAAAGGAAACTTATCTCACAGGTATGTAGTATTGAAAATAAAATTCTAAACAGTGTTCCAACAAATATATGATTGTGATCTGAATATGTCTTATCCATCTAGAAAACAAGTATGTTTTTTCAGATTTGTTTGACTATACTTTTCAAAACTGGCCTTTATTTACCTAATCCCTCTGTCCAATGAGATAAAACAGAGGGATATATCAATTAAATTGAAACATTTCTAACTCCTATGCTCATTGGCGAATGGGACAGATGAAGTTGTATTTATCAACTCAGTTGATGTTTCTAGGGGGATAAGAAGGATGCCAACCTTTCAAGAGTATACAAAAGCAAAATTTAACTTGCATCCAGTGCGTAGCCTTCTTTCTCCTTCCTGGAGGAATGTAAAGTGATTTTTGTCAGAATTTCATCACGGAGAAATAGAGAACACTAAGGAAAAGCAGCATTATAACAATCACTTTACATAGTCTCAGTTAATCATCTTGTCTTAGGAGCACCTGCTTAGTCAACATATAATTAGCAAGGGCCTGAGATGTAACACATATCTTGTCATAGCTAGAGTTCAAAATCAAAACATGAACTCTGATTACTGTGGCTTATTCTCTTACTGTAAAGTGGTTGGTGTGTACAATCAATCTGGTATTTAAAATAGAAAATTATGGGAGAAATGTTGGTTGAAAATATAGCTTGGAGCCATACTTTATTGCATCTCAAATGCCATTCTAAAGAGTTTGGAATTTATTCTGTTATAGAGAGACAGCAAAAATATTTATTCTGGTTTGTCGCCTAGGAGCAATAGGCTATACCATGTAGCCTGGGTGTGTGGGAGGCTATACCATCTAGGTTTGTGTCATAGCCTCAGAAAACACTTCTTTGGTTGGCCCTAATAGGTTCACCTCCAACTCTGTTATTCTGTCATTGACCTCAGGCCACTTCTTGCATGTAGTCATAGGAGTTTATCCTCACACGTGTGTCTATGTTTTCAGTGTTTGCACCACTAGTTTATAAGATTCAGTAGATATGAGCATTTTCTCTTTCATTCCCTAGTATTTACCCAGGAAAACCATAGACACTTAATAAATAACTCTTAAATTGATTATGTAGAAAAGTGATCATTTAGCAAAGTTGCCTTTTTGCAAAACAAGAAAACACAGACCTCTGCCTGTTACATCATCTTGGTTTCTTGCTCTCTCATTCCTATTTTTAACCTTAGGAAAAACCAGAAACTCAAGAAATCTAAAGTTTAGTTTCGTCATCAAGTATATTTGGAGAAGGGCCTAGATAATGTAATACCTAGAGAATTCCTGCCTAATAGAAATGTAATGTTGGAAATATGCACAATTTAATTTTTTAGTAGTCACATAAAAAAAGAAACAGGAAGAATCAATGTTAACATATTTCAATTCATTATATACAAAATAATTTAATGTTAAAATGAGTATAAAATTATTAAGATATATAGCTTTTCTTATTAAATCTTTGAAATCCAGTGTGCATTATACATTTATATCTTAATTTGTAAGCTAAATTTTCATTACAAATACTTTATCTGCATTAAAATTTTATAAAATTTGCAGTTGTAAAAGTAGATTCACATGCCAAAATTGTTCCAAATGCACTCACAAGATTTCTAATAATTAATCAAGGACCAGTCTTTACAGCTAAATTAAAATTAATTTAAATTAAATTAAATTAAAAATTAATTTTCTTAGTCCCATTAGTCACTTTTCAAGTATTCAATAGCCACATATGAGAAACTACTACCATAGCAAATGGCAAAATTGAAAGTAGGAGAGTGTGAATGCATGTGTGTAAGTTTTTTTCTGAAGTTATAGTGAGTGTAACATTCTAGTAAAAAAATGTTTATCTTTTACACACTTACAATAACAGGGCCAGTTTTCTTCTTTGGTAAAATGCCTAATTAAAGCAATTGTGATGATGAAGCAGCATTCAAAGAGTCTTGAAAAGACTCATTAATAATAAGAGTCTTGAAAAGACAATTGTATATTGATTGATTCAAATCAGATGTCTAAGATGCTAACACACCAGATGAGCATTGTTTGAGGTTCTGTTCCCCAAATTCTCTGCTGTTGTCTGCTCAACCACCACTGAGTGTCACTGTGGGCTGAGAAAGCCATCCAAAATCAACAACCAGGAGAGCTGCCTGAAATGAGAGGAAAAGGCAATGAAATGAATGATGATCTATTTAATTCTCCAGGGTTTCTTTGCTTCTCTCTTCACTTCTGACACTAGTATACTTCTAAATCCATAACAAGTACATGAGGAAAATTAAATCAGAGCACAAAACCACTAAGGAACAGCTCAGTAGATAAATATTACCTATCTTTGAGGAACCTGAAGTTGCCATAATAGTCAATGCAGAGCTGATTAATGTCACAAAAATAAGATTTACTCTTGTAAGGCTATATCATCAGCATCAAAAAGAAGGCCTTACTTCTGATGCTTTTTCTCCTGCTAAATGGCTATTATTTTTATTAGTTTGCTTATCTCTATTTGATTTTGAAGAATGGGACTGAAGAATGATTTTTGTTATTGTTGTTATTCCTTTTTAATGGTAATTATTTATAAATGTACATTAGAGGGCATACACATTTTAGTTACATGGAAAAGAAGATCAAGAAATTGTACTGTATGTATGAAGAGAAATGCATACATTTAATTTAGCATGACTTATGACTGAAAATTAAATATAATTTTGTACTTTTTGTTAGATTTGGCAAATATAAAAAAACAAAGATTCCATAGTCAGCTGTTATGTTAGACATAGGCAAATAAATGTATGCTAGTTTCAAAAGAAGTAAATATCTTCAAAATTCAAATGTGTAAGTAATATTTTTAATCTGGGGATTTATATATTGGAAAACTATGTAAGGAAGAGTGTCTGATAGTCACTACAGGAAATAAACTAGGAATGTTCTTCCTGTGGCATTTGCTTATGTTGAATCAAAAGTATAACATTAAAATGGAAGTCAAGAAAGGTCCTTTTGGGGCATTGAAACTCATAAAATTGAGAAACAGTTTTATTATTATTTGTTTATTGATTTTTTTACAGTTTTGGATATATACTTCTAGACATTTGAAGGAGGTACATAATAAATACAATGCTAATCATCAAGTATATATTTTCCTTAACCTTTTCTCAAACAATTGTTTCACTCAGGATTGATCAAATGAGGAAAGTATCTGAATTATATTTCTGTCTCTTTCCTTTAAATCTTAGGAGTTTGAGACCCTGAAAGAGTGAGAATCTATCAGCCAAAAATAACCCCACTTTAGTGAGACAAGGTGATACAGAAGCAAACAGACATGCTTCATATGGTAAACACATGGAGATCAAGATTGGTCAATACTGTATCTAGCTATAATTGTATCCTGTGTCCACAGTGAAGAATAAGGAGAGGTGAATTTCACAATGAGAAAATAGAAAGCTTCAGAATTTTGATTGTTTGGAAAGTGGGGAACATCCTCAAGTATCATCAACTAACTACTGAATACTTACTACATCCAAAGCAACTGCACATCAATTAAAAATGATGTGTGAACTATGGATGGTTAAATCCACATTATATATAACAAACCAAATTCAGAGAGTTTCTGTAATTAATCCAAGGTTTCACAATTTTAAGTGTTAGAACCAGGATGGATGTTGAGGTGGGTGGATCACCTGTGGTCAGGAGTTCGAATTCAGCCTGGCCAACATGGTGAACCCCATCTCTACTAAAAATAAAAAAATTAGCCAGGCATGGTGGTGAGCACCTGTAATCCCAGCTACTTGGGAGGCTGAGGCAGGAGAATCACTTGAACCCAGGAGGTGAAGGTTGCAATGAGCCGAGATCATGCCATTGCACTCCAGCCTGGGAGACAGAGTGAGACTCCATCTCAAAAAAAAAAAAAGAAATAAACAGTTGAATAATTAATTGCCTTTCTATCTATGTATCTATCTATGAGCCTATGTATCAATCTCTTCTCTTCACGCACCAGTTTTATTCTTTAAGAGATTTTAGAGGGCTTTTTGTTTGGAGATTTAATGGTTTTCCAATAGGGACAAGATTCACTATGTTTTATTGTATATATTTAAAGTGTATGACAGGGTACTTTGATATATATGCATATGGTGAAATTATTACTACAGTCAAGCAATTTCACATATCCATCATCTCACATAGTTATCTGTGTGTGTATCTGTTTGTGTGTGTATGTGTGTGTGTAGTAAGAGCACTTAAAATCTCTCTTAGCAAATTTCCATTATACAACACATTAACAAAAATCCTCATGCTGTATATTAGATCTCTAGACTGATTTATCCTATAGAACTGGAATTTTCTGTCCTTTGAGGGATTAGCTAAGTTTGTTTGCTTGCTTGTTTTTGTCTCAGTGTCATGGTGATTAACAGAAAGTTAGAGCCGACCACTTCTAAAAGTTGTAGAGATTGGAAGACACTGGGAAGTAATGATGTGTCTATCGGGTCATGCTGTGGAGTACAGAGAATGGTAATTCCAGAAAAAAATTGAGTGATTGTTAGACAGTGTTTTAAAGAGCAAGTGTTCAAATAGATAATAAATGGCAGGAGATTAGTAATGAAGTCCTCACCCTGAAACTGTGAAAGTTCTCAGAAACTATGCTGTATCATCTTTACCCCCAAAGTCTTTGTAACATAGAACACATGATAATGTAAGTAAATTCCAATTTGGACAAACAGTACACTGCAATGTGAGTACATTATCATTAGTGTAAACAGGAGGAGTGGGAAAAGCAAGGAGAAATACAGCATTTGTTGAGAAGTTTTCTTCAGAGCTTGGGAATTAATGCATTCTCTATCAATGTTAGTTCCCTTTTACTTAATTCTCTGAATCACTCTGTGATATACTTTATGGAGATCTGTGTCCCCACTCAAATCTCATCTTGAATTGTAGCTCCCGTAACCTCCACATATCGTGGGAGAGACCCAGTAGAAGGTAATGGGGTGAGTCTTTCCCATGATGTACTACTCGTGATAGTGAATAAGTCTCATGCGATCTGATACTTTTATAAAGAGCAGTTTCCCTGCACACGCCGCCATGTAAGATGTGTTTTTGCTCCTCTTTCGCCTTCTGCCATGATTGTGAGGCTTTCTCAGCCATGTGGAATTGTGAGTTCATTAAACTTCTTTTTCTTATAAATTACTCGGTCTTGGGATTTCTTCATAGCAGTATACAAAAGGACTACTACACTCTGTAAAATCAGTGGTAATATTCCCATTTTAGAGATGAATAAAATAAAGATAAAATAAGGCATACCCACAGGGGTATATCATTAATAAGTGGTAGAGTTGCAATAGAGTCTTGGTCCATTTATTCTATAGCTGTATCCTTTACAATACACTAATGGTTTTCAAATATATTTTTAGCTTAAGAACTTTTTTTCAGGTGAAATATTTCACAGAAATATTTGTAAGACAGATAAAAGTGCTGCTTTTCTGTTTGGTGCAGGGGTAAGGATCCTGAGGAGCTACCCTCTCAAGCCCCATCTCTCACCTTCTCATGACTCTGGATCCACATCTGTGGCTTTTCTGAGGGTTCTGTAAAGCACAGTTTAAAAATGAGAGTATCACATCATAAGTACTCTCAAATAGACCACAAATTATTGAGTTGCTTGCATAGCTAGATGACTTTAGATAATTAAATAATGTCTTTGCTCGTGGATGGTGCATCCTAAAATGAAACAATTTTTTAAGTGGAAAAGCAGCAGTACAATAATAAAAAGAAACTTGCCTGAGGGTGCATTTGAGATATTATAAAACTTACACAAAGATAGGTGCAAATATTTCTATGTAGTTGTCTTTTGGGCCAGGGTATAATACAGAAAATATTAAGCCACTCTTCCTCTTTCTTTAGTAGGTGTTCTCTTTTATTCTAAGAACTTCAACTAAATCTTCAAAATATCTTCTTTTTCTGTCTAGTATAATAATATTAATAGTAGAATGTTGGCTTGTTCCTTGCCCCTCACAAGTCAGCTGAATCTTGGAGACATCTAACTTCCCTGAGTACTTTGAATCGCAAACTGTACGTTTCTGACAAGTGAATCTCCAGCTATTTTTGTGTAGAGGAATACTGCATCCCAGCTAGCTACACCTAACTGATCATGTCTGATCTTCATGGATTTCTTTTCAGGCTGGAGAAAGGGAGAAATCTGGATGCCCTTTGTGCCCTGAACAAAGGAGGCAGCATAGACATGTTCAAGCTAGTTTCTAGATCTACAAATATGAGTGTACAGGCTGTCCTCTCTCGACCTTGTCTTCTTCCCAGAGTGTTCAGGCTGTTCCCAAAACAGAAACTGTTTTCCTCAGCCTATTTTGTTCAGTATCTCTCCAATGACCGGATATCCAGGAATGTACAGGGATTTGTCTATAGATACTTTTGACAAAATATATTTAATCCGCAATTTGCCCAAATCTGTTGCAAAAAGTACTCACTTACTACTAAAAGAAAACACAGGTGTAATCTAAAGGAGACCTGACCCTGGGATTTTCACAAAGCCATCCTCTTCCCCTTAATGTCTATCTGAGAATAAGCAATGGTGGTCAATGGAAAAAAAAAGAAGATCAATTTATTAACTGTAATTTTAAAACCTATAAAGAAAGAGATAGAGGGAAAAAGAGATGAGGTGGGAAACTAAACTGTATTCAATATCCACAATGCATTAGGCAGTGTACTATATATAATAGTTAATAAAAATGGAGAATGAGTTATGCCCATACAGTTGCCACAAAAGTTGTACCAAGTTCCCGTCATCTGTGTTGCCGTAGCATTACATGCAAATATCTATTGTAGCACCTATTATGTTGAACCTAAACTGACAGACTTTTCACATTTCTTTTATATCTTGACACATAATAATAGTACATATTTATGAGGTACATTGTGATATTTTGATACATATAATGTATAGTGATCAGATTAGGGTAATCAGCATATGCATTAGCTCAGACATTTATAATTTCTTTATGTTGAGAACATTCAGTATTCTTCTGGTTATTTGAAACTATATAATATGCGCCGTGTGTTCCTCAAGGGCTTATCCACCTACATTAGCTAAAAACCTACCACTGCACATTCTGTCACTCTGAAGTAAAGTCAGAAGGAAACTAGACAGAAGTGTTTTGCAAACCTCCACATAGCATACCTTCCCCACACTTACCAGCTACAATTCCAGGTAGACAGTTCATAGCAATGACAGACATACCAGTGACATTCCAAATTAAGTCATCTGTACCTCTATCAGCAATAGTTTACAATCACTTCCTATAGATAACTGCTAAGGTGCTAAGGTCTTTCCTTAATCAGTCTAGATTTTTATGTGTAAAGGTGAAGTTTTTTGCCCTTAGCAAAATCTTTTATGGATAAATGTTACATGTAGTCACCTCTGTTGAAAATCATTCTCATATATCAAAATACATAAAAATATATATTTATATTCCTGTTAGCAATATTTCTAAAATTTTTTACCATATTTATTTATTGAATGAGAACATACTGAATATAGAATATTATTATTCTACTCTGCCTTTGGAATATAAGAAAGGAAAAAGGAAAACTAAATTAAAAGAGTATTAAGAGATAAGTACCAGTAAAATAATAATAACAAAATATTTTGCTACAGATGTAAAAGAGTTTCTTTGGAAACACAGGGTGGAGAAATACCAAATTAGACTAATGACTCAGGAAAGGTCTTGAGGAAGTATACTTCAGTTGAACAGAAATTTTCAGTGAGGATTACATAGATATTCTACATAAATAAAAGTGTCATTGCTGTGAATGACTAGAACCAGGAATCGCCATTTTAGAGAGATTGAAATGTCAGATATGTTTTTAAAATATGCTATTTCAATGATAAAAGCATATTTAAGAAGAAGAAGAAGAATAGTATCATCTTGGAATTAGATATTATTAGCCTCCCATTAGTAATAGCTATTTTGAGTATTGTCCTCCAAGAAAAGGGAATTTATTACCTGAGAAAGTCAAACTCTTTTGGCTCATCATATAAGAATTTCTAAGATACTCAGAGAAAGATTTGCAATTTGGGAGAGGATTAAAGTTTCCTTCTGGTTTTTCTTTGTGCAAATGACTCCATGTTGATGTATAGAAACTTTTTAAGTTCTCCACAATGTGTCGAGCAATGAGACAATCTCTGTAAAGAAATAATAAGAATCTAATGCAAAAGTAACTACACTTGCATCATGGTGGAAAGTTAAAATTTAGAAAGAGAGGCACTATAGAAAATGTAGGAACTCAATTAAGTGATTTTGTTTTTCAGTTGTTCATTAATTATTGTTTGTGGAATTGTGAAAACAGCATATGATTGGTGCCTGGAAACCAGGACATGGGGTCTAGTGCAACCCCTCACTGCCTGTGAGATCTCGGATTTATCACTTGACCTCCCTCAGCCTCCGTTTTCTTATCTATGAAGTGATGGTGATATGCTTCTGTGAGCCTAGATCTGTGAACATTAAACCCATAGGTTAACACTTGGTGAATCAAAGTGCAATGCAAATACCACCTACTAAGGCACCAATGACTATATTCTAATGTTAATCAAAATGAGCAATTGTTTTATAAGTATATTTCAGACTGATATAGCCAAAAGAGCTTAGATAAAGGACACTTAAACAATATTTAAAAATAATTATGATGATGACAAAGATAACATTGCCACTGCCACCCCCAGCAAGCAGAGCAGACGCTAAACAAGTTGTATCACAAATTAAAACTTACAAAGAACATGTTGTGGACTAATTTTAAGCCTATTATTTATCAAACTAAAAAGATGAAGTCTCATTCTGTTACCCAGGCTGGAGTGCAGGGGCACAATCTTGGTTCACTGCAACCTCCACCTCCTGGGTTCAAGTGATTCTCCTGCCTCAGACTCCCGAGTATCTAGGACTACAGGCACCCACCACACCTGGCTAATTTTCATATTTTTAGTAGAGATGGGGTTTTATCACATTGGCCAGGCTGGTCTCAAATTCCTGAGCTCAAGTGATCCACCTGCCTCAGCTTTCCAAGTGCTAGGATTACAGGCTTGAGCCACTGTGCCTGGCCCCTTTTTTTTTTTCTGTCTTTTTTTAGTCTGGACTATGTATTTAGTTACTTAGAGTCTTAGCTAGCTCATCCATAAAATGGAAATAAGAATGCACCCCTTATTTTGTGTGTGGAGAGTAAGAGAGAGAGAGAGAGAGAGACAGAGGGCACAGGAGAGAAAGGAGATGGTTAGCTGGGTATGGTGGTACAAGCCTGTGGTCCCAGCTACTCAGGAGAGTGAGGAAGGACGATTACTTGGGCTCAGAAGGCAGAGGTTGCAGGGAGCCATGCCACTGTACTCCAGCCTAGGCAACAGAGTGAGATCCTGTCCCAAAACAAAACAAAACAAAAAACAAAGAAAAAGGGAGTGATATATTATACATGTGACTCACACAGCACCAGCTGAATAAGCCATGTTAAATACAGCAAGTCTTCACTTAACATCTTTGATGGGTTTTTCCAAACACTGACTTTAATTGACACAATCTATAATCTTGAAAATATTGTTTACTTCAATATTGTTTTGTTATAATGTTAATGAGAAAAAAAATTAGTTTTCATATATATCATTTTACTTAAAGTAAAAATTTCCAAGAACCTATCAAGGATGGCCAGTAAGAATTCACTGTATGTGTACATTTCTGTTGGCCCACAGAAAATTATCTCATACTATTGGTCTAATTACGACCCCTTAGTAAAGGAAAAAAAAAATAACATTTTTTTTTTGCCTGTGACAAAACTTCTAGAGCAATCATAAGAAGATAGGCTATCTTGCACTCGAGTGAGAGCAGAAGGCTCTCAGGAGGGCTCCTGATTAAATATGTAGTATGGTAATTTGTCTTCAGTTGGCATCGGTGTTGGAAATACACTTCTCCAGCACTAGGAAATAATTTACATCAAAGCTGTATTGGCCCTGAAGTTTCCTTCCCACATTCCTGAGTTTCAAGGCATAATCATTTACTTGAAGGGATCAGAGAGGATGTCCTGTCTCTGACATAGAGGCAACTTCTTCCAGTAGTCCCCATGCAAGGCCTGGATCCCTCACCTCATCCCTCAGCTCACACATGACTTACATTGAAAAGGCAGTCTTCCAGCCAGACTCTAATGCCTGGGAGATTTGGATGGGTTGAGTGGCTGGTATTTTTACTTCCATAGATCAACATTAACCTTCATGAATTCCTAAGGAGAAGATGTGCTTCTCCACTTATTCTGATTTATATCTTAAATTCAAGATTTTGAATTTTGAAAACATGGTCTTTAGAATCACACAGACCAGGGTTTAAATTTGGCCCTGTCATTTACTAGTTTTACAGCTTCAGAAGTGATTTAAACTCCTCAAACCTTAGTTCTGTAGCTGTCAAACTGACACAAGATTAATCTCACATGGCTGTGCAGAGAAATGACTGCATATATGTGAAATATCTACATGACTGCCTGGCAACATACACGAAGTAAGAGCTCAAAAATATGTGTCTATTGTTATCAGTAATAATTATAGAACTAGAAACTAATAGTTAAACTCTTTCTATGGGCCACAGATTGTATAAATTACTTTCATGTATGACTTTATTACTTTTTTAAAGTTTAAACACTCAGCTTGGAAGACTGAAAACCTGGGTATATAGTCCTTTTGTAGCACTTACTTTGATAAATAATTTAACCTTTTAAAAATTGTTTTTTGGTCCAGGTGCGGTAGCTCACACCTATAGTCCAAGCACTTTTGGAGTCCAAGGTGAGAGGATAACTTAAGACAAAGAGTTTAAGACCAACCTGGGCAACATGGCATGTGCATGTAGTCCCAGCTACTTGAGAGGCTGAAGTGGAGAGGTTTCTTTAGCCCAGGAGTCCAAGGCTGAAGTGAATCATGATCATGCCACTTCAGCCTTGGTGGCAGAGCAAAACCCTGTCTCTAAACAAACAAACAAAAAGATCTGTTTCTTTATCAGGAGATGAAGAAGGTATCAGAACCAAATTTATATTATTGTTGTAGATATTCCACACAATGGGCAATTTAAAGTACTTGGCAAACTGTCTGGCATATGGCACATATTTAAAAAGGTTTTATTATGTTATTATCTTAGTAATGATGATTGTCATCTTCACATATTAGGTGGCATGACAAAATGCTGACAAATAAAGTGATTTGTCTCACATAATTATCAATTCCTTGATTTTGTGGTAGAAAAATCAGTTTGGAATCAAAAATCTACAGTGAAACATAGTTCTTCTGTACATGGTGATTTGATCTTAAGAAAATCATTTATTGAGCCTCAGAATCATCCTCAACCATAAAGTGAGAAAATGTATTAGCTTCCTGAAACCACTGTATCTGATTAGTCATGCATCCCATCATGACACTTCAGTCAATGAAGATGGACCCATAAGATTGTAATGGAACTGAGAAAATTCTATGGCCTAGTGATGTCATACCGGTTGTGACATTGTAATTCAACACATTACTGGTTTGTTTGTGATAATGCTGGTGTAAACAAACCTACTGGGCTGCCAGTCATATAAAAGTATAGCACATATAATTATATACAGCACATAATACTTGACAATTATAATAAATGTCTCTGTTACTGATATATGTACTTACTATACTTTTTATGGTTAATTTAGAGGGTAACCTTTCTATCTGTGTTTTTATTTTTATTTATTTACTTTTTTATTTTAATTTATGCTCTGGGGTACATGTGCAGATAATTCAGGGTTGTTGCATAGGTACTTTAAAGGCAAGGTAGTTTGTTGCCTCCATACCCCCAGCACCTATATCTGGCATTTGTCCCCATGTTATCCCTCCCCAACCTCCCTACCCCCTGCTGTCCCACCCCTAGCACCCCCCAACAGACCCCAGTGTGTGATGCTCCCCTCCCTGAGTCCACGTGTTCTCATTGTTCAACACCCACCTATGAGTGAGAACATGTGGTGTTTGGTTTTCTGTTCTTGTGTCAGTTTGCT
>PVKP010033236.1:0-25199 GCA_004027715.1 Plecturocebus donacophilus | reverse complement strand
AATGGCATAAGGAAGATCTGGGAGTATGTAGCTTACTTGTTTGTTAAATTATTTCTGGAGGATAGCTTTCCAGAAGAAAGATTATTGAATCAAAGCGTTTGAGAGTGGGATGTGGAGGTGTGTGCCTGCAGTCCCAGCTACTTAGGTGACTGCTGAGGCAGGACGGTCATTCAGCCCAGGAGCTGGGGCTGTACTGTGCAACGATTGTGCCTGTGAATAGCTGTTGCACTCCAGTCCAGCCTAGGCAACACAGCAAGACTCAGTCTCAAAACAAAAAAACTGCCTTGAACAATTTTATGGTTCTTCATATATTTTGTAATATTGTTTTCTAAACATACCATCTCTGGGTTAACACTAGATTGTTTTGTTTCATGGGAGAACAAACACTGGAAAGAGTTCCTGGAATTGAATCTGTTTAAAAATAGACTAAAGCAAGGCCCAGTGGCCTGCGCCTGTAATCTCAGCTACTGGGTGGCTTTGAAGCAGGAGGATCACTTGAGCTCAGGAGTTTAAGACCAGTCTGGGCAATATAGTGAGACTCTGTCTGAAAAAGAGAAAAAAAGAGAGACTAATATGCAAAGCTAAATAAAATAGCAAATGCACATTAAAGAGCAAACACTTTGGGTAATAAACTGATTTCAGATGTGATCTAACAAGGTTGATTGAAAATCCCAACCTCAGTTGCCTAACCTTTTTACTAAATCTTAATCTTTTTATCTGTAAAATGGGAGTAATAATAGGCTGGGCACAGTGGCTCATGCCTATAATCCCAGCACTTCGGGAGGCCAAGGCAGGTGAATCACCTGAGATCAGGAGTTTGAGACCAGCCTGGCCAACACGGTGAAACCCTGCCTCTCCTAAAAATACCAAAATGAGCCGGGTGTGGTGACACGCACCTGTGGTCCCAGCTACTCTGGAGGCTGAAGCAGGAGAACCACTTGAACCCTGGAGGCAGGGGCTGCAGTGAGCTGGGATCTCGCCACTGCACTCCAGCCTGAGGGACAGAGCACGACTCTGTCTCAAAATTATAATAACAATGAGCAGCACAACATTTTTACAGTTTTATGCTAGGCACTGTTCCAAACACTTTACATACACTGGCATTTAATCTTCATAATCCTTCTAGGTAGACATTATTATTATGTTTATCCCTATTTTGTATTGTTGAGAAACTGAGGCAAGAGAGGTTAAATGACTTGTCCAATGATTACAGCTAGTAAATGACGGAGTTGGAATTCTAACTCAGACAATCTGGCTCCAGAGTTTATGCTCATAATCATTAAATAAATAAGATAGTTCATATAAAAATACCTAGTCCAATACCTGGCAGATGTAAGTATCCAATAGCTGCTTGCTATCATTATTATAATGTATTTTTTAAAAACACGACTAAACTAGTAAAGGGAGTGGCAGAACTGATTTAAAAGTTCTGTAAAACAGAGTTAATGAGTGCAAGTTTCAGCAACGCAAATTTTGGCTCAGTGGCGGTAGTGTGCTCTGGGACACTGGATATAAACAAGGAGAGGTTGAATTAACTTGTCAAGAACTTTGTAGAGGAAATTTCTTTTTTTCCCTCTGAGATGGAGTCTTGCTCTGTTGCCCAGGCTGGAGTGCAGTGACACGATCTCGGCTCACTGCAACCTCTGCCTCCTGGGTTCAGGTGATTCTCTGCCTCAGCCTCCTGTGTAGCTGGGATTACAGGCACTTGCCACCATGCCTGGCTAATTTTTGTATTTTTAGTAGAGACAGGGTTTCACCATCTTGGGCAGGCTGGTCTTGAACTCCTGATCTTGTGATCCACCCGCCTCGGCCTCCCAAAGCACTAAGATTATAGGCATAAGCCACCGCCTCTGGTCCTGCAGAAGAAATTTCTGCATCAAGTGGGTAGCTGAACTGGATGACCTCTGAGGCACTTTCCAACTTTGTATAGAGATATATGATTCTAGGCCAGACTCTTTTCTTTTTCTCCGCAGTAAAGCTTCATTTTTGCTTTTTAAATATTAGGTTTGGCTTACGAACTTTGTTGATGTTATTGTCATTTTCATTATCTGCATCCTTTGCAAGGAGAATGTGACTTTGTAACATGCGTAAGTCTTTGGCAGTCTCTCCTGTTGTAATATTTCATGTGTCACAACACCTGAACATTATTATAATGATACGTGCTGGGGAAACTGACATAGAAACATGTAAGTAATTATGCAGGGGTGGTCAGCCTTCCCAGCAGGGACATTCAGAATTACTGCCACTTGGCTAAACATCATTTGGAGTCTGTTGTCTTTATCCAGAGAACTTGTAGGCCCATGAAATAATCATGGGGGCTTAAAATTGATACTGAAAAATTATGGGATAGTGATTGTGGATGAGAGTTGATGTCACATTTATGAAAACATTGTTTGCAAGTGACTCAGGGAAGTTTCGATGAGCTTCCCGCTGGGAAGGGGAATTGCTCCCTTGATGGAAGGAATAGTTTTGCTCAAGTCATGGGAGGCTCCACTTGATCCCATAATTTGTCTTCCCTTTGGATTTTAGTCCCGGCAATTATTTGCCTTTACCATTATATCTTGAGCAATCCTTCAGGATAATGCACATTTTACCATCAACTTCATGTCATTTCTCCAGAAGGGATGATTTAAAGGGTACAGCTAATTCTATTACAAAAATGTTGATGACGGAATCTAGATCAAATGTACCAGGCTGACTCAGAGTCAGTGCTTAGAAAACAATTTCTTCTTGGCTGTTTTTGTCTTTGGTCTAATGTTTTACAGTGTTCTTAATGTAACTAAACCGATGTAACTAAACATCGGTTTTGTTACTATGGAGATGGATGAAAATAGACATAGACCTTTAGGTATCAAACTGTCAATAAATATACTATGTAAAAATAGAATGTAGAGTCAGAAGGAAGGCCAGACAAAGGTTCTCAAAACAATATCAGAAAATCTAATCTATAATATAGTAGGAAATGAGAAGGCCAGGAAGGAGAGAGACCTTTAGACATTAAATCCTCAAAAATCTTAAGCAGTTTGAAATGATCATTTTTGAATCACCATCACTGAGACACACAATCTGCCTTATAAGGAAAATAATCTCTTTTTATTTGGTGAGATTTGATTATTTTCAACATTAGTAATAATTAACCTAAAGCAACAGTTGTTACGTGCTGACTTTCATCACTAATGGTACTTTTCAGTTTACTTCTGTGCATATACACTGTGGTTTTTTGTTTGTTCGTTTTCTTTGTTTTTTGAGGCGGAGTCTGACTGTCACCCAGGCTGGAGTGCAGTGTTGTGACCCTGGCTCACTGCGACCTCCTGATCTCCCGGGTTAAGCAATTCTCCTGCCTCAGCCTTCCGAGTAGCTGGGATTATAGACGCCTAACACCACACCTGGATAATTTCTGTGTTTTCAGTAGAGACAGTGTTTTGCCATGTTGGCCCGGCTGGTCTTGAATTCCTGATCTCAAGTGATCCACCCACCTTGGCCTCCCAAAGTGCTGGGATTACAGGCCTGAGCCACCGAGCCCAGCCTCCTGGGTTTAACTTAGAAACACTGTCACTCAAATTTTAAAAATGAACGAACGCCATTTAATTTTGAGTAAACTAAGATTGGCTTTGTAACCTGACCAACTAATAAACAAGTGTGAGCATACGTTTGGAGCATTTGGCTTTTGGGAACTTCAAATAAGGTGGCAAACTGTCAGTAATTACAAGCATCATGATTATCCTCGTGTTATTCATAATGAATCAAGTAGAATGAGGGTGGTGCCTCCAGTCACGCAGGAAACTTGAGCTGGAACCCTCAAGACATGAATGACAACAGTAGGGCAATCAGAATCAAGGCTTTTTTAGAATGTAAGTAGCATTACCTACAGGAACATGTGTTATTTACATACACAGAGTAAATACTGAAAGATTGACTTAAGCTAAAAATACTCCAGGTGAGGTTGTAGGACTGGATACTGAAAGAATGAGCTCATATTGTGGGCTTTCGAAATAGAAAAATACTTTTTTTCACATGTCTATTTAAGATTAAAGCCATTTTTTAATTCAAGGAACATAGGCAAACGCAATTCAGAAGGGAGTTGATGAAGTTTGTCCAATAGATGACAAGTGTAGATTATAGCCAAGTTCATGTCTCAATTTATAATATTACAACCTTAGGCAAATTATACCTTGCCACATTTTAGACATCTTATATTTGTATTATAATTGGTATTATTATTATAATTGAAAATTATTTTGGTATTATAATTGAAAATTATTTTGACATACTCTGTTTTGTGTAGCATTTTTTAAAAAAAGTATTATAATTGAAAATTATTTTGACATACTCTTATAGGTATTATAATTGAAAATTATTTTGACATACTCTGTTTTGTGTAGCATTTTTTAAAAAAAGTATCCTGGGCAAGGCAATTTATCATCTATAAAACAAGGCAAAGTAATTCCATTTAGAATCTTTTTCTGGTAGGTTAGTTGAACAAATAAAACTTTCCTATAGACGAAGAAATTGCCATTGGTCTTTCTGCCCATGGTTAAGCCTTGAATAGGGACAAGGTGCTTCATTTGGAAAGGAAAGAAGGAAGTGTCTCTCCTCTCTGCCAGGGAAGGAAGTACACACACACATGACTGAGGCAGCTTGAGTCTTTTTTCTTTCTTTTTTTTGTTCTTTTTTCTTTTTCTTTTTACATTTTATTTTATTGAGTCAGCTTGAATCTATGCTTTCTATTTCATTCTTTTTCTTTTTTTTTTCTTTCTTTTTTTTAAAGATGGGGTTTCACCATGACTGCCAGGCTGATCTTGAACTCCTGACCTCAGGTGATCCACTCACCTTGGCCTCCCAAAGTGCTAGGATTACAGGTGTGAGCCACTGCACCCGGCCACTTTCCATTTTAAAAAGCTCTTCTTGCATAGGTATTTCTCTTTGCCTTTGATACTTTCTCTTATGGGACAATCCTGACAGAATATCACTTGAAAGAATACACACACACACACACACACACACACACACACACACACACACATAATATATAGATATATCTGTGAGTTTTTTGTTTTTATTTTGTTTTTTTATAAAAAACCTCCAGTGGTATCTATCATCTATCTATCTATCTATCTGTGTGTGTGTGTGTGTGTGTGTGTTAATGCAGGGAAGGCTGCTCTATAAACATGGCAAATGTATGGCATCATTCATTCCATTTAAATAAAAAAAACAAATATGCTGTGGAAGTCTTGATATTCTTTGGTTGAATCCTGAGGATCAAGGCTGAAGAAAGTGACACTGGTGAGCTCAGCAGCCTGCATACAGTAATAGTGAAGAGAAAGTTTTGCAAAACTTTCCTATCACCCTCATGGTGGCCTGATCCTGTAGACTCCTGTCTCCCAGCCCACCCCTCTAGTCACCTCCCATTTTGGGGCTGCTTATGCACCTATGAGGAAATAACAGATTTCTCTTCTGCTCACTTTATTAAGGTGGCACAAATTCTTCCTATGAATGGACTCTTCCAAAGAGTAGGGAAACTTCCTTAAATTCTCATGCAATTCAACAAAATGTGTAGGTGACTTGATACTCCAATTCACTGGCTGGAATTCAGGCCTGAATCAAAGGACTGGAAGCTGGAAGAAACTTTAAGGACTTAAAAAAATCCAATCTTGGCCAGGCGCAATGGCTCATGCCTGTAATCCCAGCACTTTGGGAAGCTGAGGCGGGCGGATCATGAGGTCAGAATATCGAGACCATCCTGGCCAACATGGTGAAACCTCATCTCTACTAAAAAATACAAAAATTAGCTGGGTGTGGTGGCGCATGCCTGTAATCCCAGCTACTTGAGAGGCTGAGGCAGGAGAATCACTTGAACCAGGGAGTCAGATGTTGCAGTGAGCTGAGATCAAGCCACTGCACCCCATCCAGCCTGGGGACAGAATGAGACTCTGTCTCAAAAAAAAAAAAAAAATCCAACCTCCTTGATTTACACATGAAGGACTGAGACCCTGTTACAGTCACAGTCAATGACTGGCAGAGAAATGGGACAGGAATGGAGTGTCTTGACCAGAATTCTTGTAAATAAAAGAGCAACTGATTATCTCAGAAGAGCTAAGAGTGCCGCCTCCAGGCCTATGCACATTCTATGTGTAGTAACTAGGCAATCTTGGTAGGAAACATAATTTTAGATGGGTTGATTTGGGCCTTCATATTTAAAGAAATGAATTGTGAGCCTGTCATGTGCAAACAGTGCCAAACAATTCTCTTCACACTGTTTTATAAAACAATCATACGCCCCACATTTTTCCTTACTGGGAAGTGTCCTTAAGTGAACTCATGCAGATTAAACACTTCATCTTCTATCCCTTTCAGTGTCTCACTCAGAAGCTAAACTTGAAATCCTAAATTCTCTGTCCTGTATTTAAAGATAATTCCCTTTCTAGAAGATATTCTTTTTATTTTTTTATTTTTAAGAGACCCAGTCTCTCTATGTTGCTCAGGCTGGTCTCAAACTTCTGGGCTAAAGCAGTCCTCCCCTCTTGGCCTCCCAAAGCCCTAGGATCACCAGTATGAGCCACCATGCCCAGCTCCTAGAAGATATTATTTATCTTCACCTTAAGACTAGACAGCTGGGTATATATTTAGTGGAAAGACCTGTACTTTGTTTTCCAAGGCATCTTGCTCAACTAACAAGTTGGAAATTCTTGCAACTCTGTCTTTCATTTTGTCTGATATGTTTTGTGTGGTCATAGTAAATTTACACAAAGCAAAGTATGTTCAGGAAGCAGAAACAGGCAACAAGGAACACTTTATTATTGGCATCCTAGCAGCAAATTACATTGCTTTGGTCCTGCTCTCCATAAGTACATAGAAAGACAGGTTGCAGATATTGGCTCTATAAAAATCACAAAGCAGATGAATTTTTACAAAATCGTGAACCTATTATGGGCCACGCATTTTTCTTACATTCTTTCATTCCAGAAAATGCTTTATTTTTCTACTGGTTGATATTTGTCATAAAAACTTATTCTTGGAAAGGATTTTATGTTGGTTATTTATATTTTAACTTACATATTTATTTACCCAGTAAACATTTCTTGACTACATCTATGTACCAGACACTATACAAGGTGTTTGGATGCAGTGGGGAGAAAAAATATTAGACATGATCCATGCCTTTATGGCTTAGACCAGTGAGGGAGACAACCTAATGACACACACATATGTATGTCAGATTACAACTTGATGAACACTGTGAAGGACTGTATGAAGTACTAGGAGGCAAGAATTTGACCTGGTCGTAAAAGCCAATAAAAGCTTCTTTGGGAAACTGATGCTTGAGCAGAAATGTGGTGGAGTTGGAGTTATTAAGGAGGGAAGAGTGTTTTAAGTCAAGAAAACAGTATATGCAAAGTTTCTGTGATAGTGGAGGTCAAGGGGTATAATATGTATCACATTTTGTAGGCCGGGTGCAGTGGCTCACACCTATAATCCCAGCACTCTGGGAGGCCGAAGCAGGCGGATCACCCGAGGTCGGGAGTTTGAGACCAGCCTGGCCAACATGGTGAAACCCTGCCTCTACTAAAAATACAAAAATTTGCCTGGCATGGTGGCGGGCACCTGTAATCCCAGCTACTTGGGAGGCTGAGGTGGGAGCATTGCTTGAATCCAGGAGGTGGAAATTGCAGTGAGTCAAGATCACACCATTGCAATCCAGCCTGGGCAACAGAGCAGGACTCTGTCTCAAAACAAACAAACAAACAAAGTTTGGCTAAATGATGTGGAGAAGACGAGGACACTGGAGAGTTTTGACAGAGTTGAGGGATGGTGTGGGCATGGAGGCCAGAGAGAGCTGCTACAGATGACTTCTGGCTTTCAGGCTTGTTTGATTGGATGACTAGCTCATTGGGATAGGGGGCCATAGAAACCAAGTTTAGGAATATCTGTGGGTGTGGGGAGTGCAGAGAGGATGAATTCATGTTAAGTTTGGACGCCTTGGAGAATCCCAGGAGGACAAGGCAAATTGGCAGTTGTATAACTGAGTTTGAAACCTGATGGCCAGGTGCAGTGGCTCACGCCTGTAATCCCAGCACTTTGGGAGGCCGAGCCGAGGGGATCATGAGGTCAGGAGTTCAAGATCAGCTTGGCCAACATGGTGAAACCCTGTCTCTGCTAAAAATACAAAAATTAGCTGGGCATGGTGGTGGGCATCTGAAATCCCAGCTACTCAGGAGGCTGAGGCAGGAGAATTGCTTGAACCCAGGAGGCGGAGGTTGCAGTGAGCCGAGATTGCACCATTGCACTCCCGCCTGGGCAACAGAGCAAGACTGTCTCAAAAAAGAAACGAAGACACAGAGGCTTGCCCTGTAGATATAAATATGTGAGTCATCTCTGTGTGGATGGTGATGAAGAAATTAAATACAGTACCTGAGAAGATAATATTTTAGAATGAATTTAAATAAATATTTTTGCTTTCCTTGGGATATGTCTTTTAAGCTTTGTCTCCAAGTACAGCATATATCACTTTGATTCCTGATCAAGGTCTTTCAGGTTTTAGGGCAAGTGGATAAACCAGGAATCTGGGCAGAAATGTCCCTAAAATTATGCTACATAATTCGACCCTGCTGGGTTTATTTAAAAGTTAACTGAAAAGACATAAAAGTTTTTGTTGTGTTTTTTCAGGGGGGTGAGGCACGGGTTTTCCTCTGTCACCCGGGCTATGCCGTGGTGTGAACATGGCTCACTACAGCTTTGACCTCCTCAGTTCGAGAAATCCTCTGCCTCAGCCTCCTGTGTAGCTGGGACCACAGGTGCACATCAGCACACAAAGCTAATTCTTTTTTTATTTTTTTTGTAGAGACAGGGTCTTGCTGTGTTGCGCAGGCTGTTCTCAAACTCCTGGCCTCAAGCAGTTCACTGGCTTTGGCCTCCCAAAGTACTTACAGGCATGAGCTACTATGCCCAGCCTGATAGGTATTTTTTTGAATCTTTAGGAAAAATCAAATTTCTCTCTCTGCTTGGAAAGCAGATAGTATGCATGGAGAGAAGGATAGGTAAAATGGAGAGGCCTACACAGAAAATTAAATTCTATGTTGGTTAAGATGATCGAAGATGTTCTTTCAGCCTAAAGCAGTTTTAAGATGTTTCTTGCAGGAAGACTGAATTAATTTACTGATTAAGTAATCTAATCACCCCTATTGTCTTTCAGTGAGTTAAAACTATTTACTTTAGTCTGTCTAGCTGTTCACATTCCTTTGAAATATAATCTTTCAAATTTACTTTATATCTTATTCTCTTAAAATTTACTTTTGTGAGACAGAACCTTGCTCTGTCGCCCGGGGTGGAGTGCAACGGCGCAGTCTCGGCTCGCTGCAACCTCCGCCTCCCGGGTTCGAGTGATTCTCCTGCCTCAGCCTCCTGAGTAGCTGGATTACAGGCGCATGCCACCACGCCTGGCTAATTTTTTTTGTATTTTTAGTAGAGACGGGGTTTCACCATGTTGGCCAGGCTGGTCTCAAACTCCTGACCTCGAGATCTGCCGGCCTCGGCCTCCCGAAGTGCTGGGATTGCAGGCATGAGCCACTGTGCCCAGCTATTTTATTTTGTTTTTTGAGACAGTCTTGCTCGGTTACCCAGGCTGGACGCAGTGGCGCTGAGGGCCTGCGTTAAGGAAAAACACTTCTCTTCCCGGGTCCACGAGGGGCGTGGTTTCGAAGGCAGGAGTTCCCCACCACCAGGCCTCCATCCACGCCTCCATCTGGGAATGCAAAGTTCTTGGTCTAGGTTTCCCTCCGGCAGGGTAGGTAGAGGAATCCAGGTGGGCTTCTTTGTCCAAAAAGCCCGCGGAAAGCTCTGGGAGGAGGGGCGCTGTTCCGGACCAAGCAGCCAATCCGGTATCAGAGTCAAAGATCAATCACTCGAGAGGAAGTTAGAAAGAACTCTTCTCATTGGACTAGAACATGAATGAGGCGGGAATAACTCCAGGGTTAAAACTCTGCTGCTCCTTAGCTATACGGATGGCCCCTCAGGATTCCCCTCCCACGACAGCATGGGAGCTCTCTCTCTCTCTCTGCCTCATAAATTGCTTTTTCTGCAAAACTCTTTGGGTCCACAATATTTATTCAAACGGTAAGCTCACCACACCTCCGGGGCCGCTTTCCCCATTCTTCGAGGTAAGAGAGGCCAAGAACCTCCGATGGGGGAACTGGGAGAGTCTTCTGGAAGCCCCACTCCCTCCCGCAGCTACAGTGCCATCCTGGCTCACTGCGACCTAATCCCAGGTTCAAGCGATTCTCCTGAGTCAGCTTCTCAAGTAGCTGGGACTGCAGGTGCACGCCGGGCCATGCCCAATTTTTGCATTCTTAGTAGAGACGGGTTTCACCATATTAGCCAGGCTTGTCTCAAACTACTGACCTCGGGTGATCTGCCCACCTCGGCCTCCCAAAGTGCTGGGATTATAGGCGTGAGCCACCACACCTGGCCCCAAATTTACTCTAATTAAGTGATTGTTTTTGAGACAAGATCTCACTCTGTTGCCCAGGCTGGAGTGCAGGGGTGCGATCGTAGCTCACTGCAGTCTCAAACTCCTGGGCTCAAGTCATCTTCCTGCCTCAGCCTCCTGAGTAGCTGGGACTATAGGTGCACACTACTACATCTGGCTAATTTTTAAATTTTTTGTAGAGATGAGGGCCCCACTATATTGGCCAGGCCTGTCTCAAACTCCAGAGCTCAAGCAATCCTTCCACTTCAGCCTCCCAAAGTGCTGAGATTGCAGAGGCGAGCCACCACTCCTGCCTGGCTCAAAATGCAATCTTTAGTAGCTGGCCCAGCTGGGAGATGCGTGGCTCTTTTTTACTCCATATCTGGTTCCCAATATCCTGGGGCTCTTGCTCTTACCTTCTCTGCCAGTGAGTGGTTGATTATTTCCTTTATGATTTGTTAATTTTGAGTTGAGAAATTATCCATTCAGGTACAATAAGCATGTATTGATTACCTGCAATGTCGCAATCATTCTTTTCACCTTTATTATCTTTTTTATTTTTATTTATTTTAATTAATTTTTTGAGACAGTCTCATCTCACTCTGTCACCAGGCTGGAGTGCAATGGCATGGTCTCAGCTCACTGCAACCTCCGACTCCCAGGTTCAAGCTATTCTCCTGACTCAGCCTCCCAAGTAGTTGGGACTATAGACGCCAGCCACCATACCCAGCTAATTTTGTATTTTTAGTAGAGACAGGGTTTCACTATGCGGGTCAGGCTGGTCTCGAACTCCTGACCTCATGATCCACCTGCCTTGACCTCCCAAAGTGCTGAGATTACAGATGTAAGCCACCGCTCCTGGCCTTGTTTGTTTTTTAAATGCTCCTTGCATCATCTGCCTTTATTATCTCTTTTAAGAACAAACAAGACCAGGCACGGTGGCTCAAGCTTGTAATCCCAGGACTTTGGGAAGCTGAGGCAGGTGGATCACCTGAGGTCGGGAGCTCGAGACCAACATGACCAACATGGAGAAACCCTGTATCTACTAAAAATACAAAAATTAGCTAGACGTGGTGGTGTATGGCTGTAATCCCAGCTACTCCAGAGGCTGAGGCAGGAGAATCTCTTGAACCCGGGAGGTGGATGTTGTGGTGAGCCGAGATCACGCCATTGCACTCCAGCCTGGGTAACAAGAGCAAAACTCCGTCTCAAAAAAAAAAAAAAGTAACAAAAAAGTATTTGTTAGGTGTTTGCTGCATGTTCACTGCAGTACTAGGCATTGCGAAGAATAAGTAGAATCAAGAGTTTTACCCCCAGGATGCTTATAATTTGGTTGGAATGAAGAGACAAGAAACCAGAAAACAATGAGGATACGCTTAAGTATAACATAGGCTAGTATAATCCCAATAGGCTGCCTGGAGGAAGTAAGCGTTGGTTTGGGCTTTGAAGGAAGGAGGGGGTTTGGAGGGCAGAATGGGGGACATCCCAAGTGGATGCCTACTCTGAGCAGAGGCCAGGCCTGGTTAAGCCTGGGAAAGAGATAGGCCCAGCTGCCTGCTGGAGTTACCCCAGCAAAGCACCTTCCTTAATGATGTTGATGCTAAAGCTCATATTTAGTGCCTGGAACCCTTTTACTCAACTGAATGGATTTATTAGTCTGTTCTTGCATTGCTATAAAGAAATACCTGAGACTGGGCAATTTATAAAGAAAAAAGGTTTAATTGGCTCACGGTTCTGCAAACTGCACAGGAAGCATAGTGGCGTCTGTTTCTGGGGAGGCCTTGAGGAGCTTTTACTTATGGTGGAAGGTGAATCAGGAGTAGGCACACCACATGGTAAAAGCTGAGCAAGAGAAAGGGGAAGGTGCCATACTTGTAAACAGCCAGATGGCACGCCAGAGAGCTCATTCATTATTAAGAGGACAGCGAATTAGAAATCCACCCCCATGAGCCAGTCAACTCCCACCAGGCCCCACCTCCAACACTGGGGACTACATTTCAGCATGAGATTTGGGTGGGGACACAGATGCAAACCATATCAGTGGTAAAACTTTCTAATAATTTTCTTTCATAAAAAAGGAAAATACTATTTTTACAGAATACTTGAATAAATACAGCTAAGAATAGAGAAGGAAATCACCTATATTCCCACTGCTTAAAGATAATCATTATTACTATTTTGGTGTATATCCTTTTGAAAACTCTTGTATGCGTCCAGATGGACAGACCAACATACACAAAACTGTCAACAACCCACTGGAAATATTGTTTTCTATGGTACTATATTGTTACATCCATTCAATTGGAATTCTGCAAATAATAAAATCAATGATTTATTTATGAAGTCCAAATTACTTCCACATCATGAAATACCATGGAAATTTTTTTTAAAGATAAAAGGCAGAGGTAGATTATTTGTATGTACACCCACATGTAAGGATTCCATCATATATTAGGTTGTTAAAAGAGCCAGGCAAGGTGGCTCACACCTGTAATCCCAGCACTTTGGGAGGCTGAGGGGGGCAGAACACTTGAAGTCAGGAGTTTGAGACCAGCAACATGGCAAAACCCTGACTCTACTAATAAAGTACAAAAATGAGCCAGGCGTGGTGGCACACGCCTGTAATCCCAGCTACTCAGGAGGCTGAGGCAGGAGGATCTCTTGAACCCGGGAGGCAGAGGCTGCAGTGAGCTGAGATTGCTCCACTGCACTCTAGCCTGGGTGACAGAGCGAGACTGTCTCAAAAATAAAATAATTTTTAAAAAAAATGCCAACAAAAGAATTATACCTCAATAATGTTTGTAACCTTTTTTTTTCCTTTGAGCTGGAGTCTCACTGTCCCCAGGTTGTAGTACAGTGCTGCAATCTTGGTTCACCACAGCCTCCACCTCCCCGGTTCAAGTGATTCTTCTGCCTTATCCTCCGGAGTAGCTGGGATTACAGGTGCCTGCCACCACACCCCGCTAAGTTTTTGTGCTTTCAGTAGAGATGGGGTTTCACCGTGTTGGCCAGGCTGGTCTCAAACTCCTGACTTCAGGAGGCTGCCTGCCTTGGCCTCCCAAAGTGTTGGGATTACAGGCATGAGCCACCCCTCCCAGCCATTATTTTAATTTTCAAGGAACATATCAGTCTGGGCATGGTGGCTTATGCCTGTAATTTTAGCACTTTGGGAGGCTGTGGGGGGGCTGATCAACCGAGGTCAGGAGTTCGAGACCAGCCTGGCCAACATGGTGAAACCCCATCTCTACTAAAAATACAAAAATTAGCCAGGCCTGGTGGTGTATGCCTGTAGTCCCAGCAACCCAGGAGGCTGAGGCATGAGAATTGCTTAAACCTGGGAGGAGGAGGTTGCACTGAGCTGAGATAATGCTACTGCACTCCAGCCTAGGGCAACAAAGACAGACTCTGTCTCAAAAAAAAAAAAAAAGTATCAGAAACAATAAGAATATTCACATTTAAAAATGATGAGTTGGACACTTTCTCATTATTAAATATTCCTCAAAATTTTACTGTTACATAATGTCATCATATGCAATGATTTAACGATTCATTTGTTGTTCCAATTTTTCATTATTTTTCATTACAATTACACACAAACGTTTAAAGCATAGATTTCTAGAATAGAACTATTGGATTAGGCAGGCTCTGTGGTGCGTGTCTGTAATCCCAGCTACTCAGGAGGCTGTGGCAGGAGGATCGCTTGAGACTAGGAATTTGAGACCAGCCTGGGCAACATAGTGAGACTGTATCTCAAACAAACAAAAACTATTGGGACAGAGGCTAAACACTTTTGAGGTTCTTGCCAAATTGCTTGCCAGAAATGCTGTCATAATTTTTCATATCCACTAACAGTGCCTAATGGTATAGATCTCTTTGTATTTAAAATACTTTAAAATACCTTTTCAAAGTTAATGGAAGAAAAAGAACAACAACAACAACAATTAAAACAAAACAAAAAAAAGAAAAAAGAATGTTGGTAGGCCAGGCATGGTGGCTCATGCCTGTAATCCTAGCAGTTTGGGAGACCAAGGCAAGTAGATCACTTGAGGTCAGGAGTTCGAGGCCAGCTTGGCCAACATGGTGAAAACCCATCTCTATTAAAAATACAAAAAAGCTGGATATTGTGGTGCCTGCCTGTAGTTCCAGCTACTCTGGAGGCTGAGGCAGGAGAATTGCTTGAACACGGGAGGGGGAGGTTGCAGTGAGCTGTGATCTCACCACCGCACTTCAGCCTGCACAACAGAGAGAGACTCTGTCTCAATAAAAATAAACAAATAAATAAGTTAGTGGAAGAAGTAGCTGGGCACAGTGGCTTGAACCTGTAATCCCAGCACTTTGAGGGGCTGAGGTGGGAGGCTCACTTGAGCCCAGGAGTTAGAGACCAGCCTGGACAACATAGTGAGACATTGTCTTTAAAAAATTTTTTTTTTAAATAAGCCAGGTGTGATGGGACGCCCCTGTAGTCTTAGCTAGTTGGGAGGCTGAGATGGGAGGATTGCTTGAGCCCACGAGTTTGAGACTCCAATGAGCTATGATCGTGTCACTGCACTCCTGGCTGGGCCACAGCATGAGACCCCCTCCCCCTTCCCAAAGAATTATTTTCTGAGCTGGGCAAGGTGACATGTGCCTGCCATCCTAGGATGTTGAGGCAGGAGGATCACTTGAACCCAGGAGTTGGAGTCCAGCCTTATTTTCTAAGTTTTAATCAATGTATATGCTGCACTCCACAACATCAAATAGAACACAATTCACATTCTTCTGTGTTTTTTACACAATAGTAAGATCTCTCATCAGCCAATTTTGCATGCAAGGATAATTCACTTGGGTGTGTAAAGCAACTACAAAGGCCTTGAGTGTGTCTGCTATTTTTAAGTTCATGCAAAATATTTTGTTAATGTAATTTTCAGATTACTTATCTAAATATTCAAAAGAGACAATGAGGCCTTTAACATTGTCAGTGCAAGGTTCACCTGTCCCTCTTTGACCTAGGAACTCCCAGACTGGACCACAGACAGAAGTGAATTAATTTAATTGTAGACTCACAAGCTAGAGAGGCTTTTTTTTTTTTTTTTTTTTTAAAGATGGGGTTTCACCATGTTGGTCAGGCTGGTCTTGAACTCCCAACCTCAGGTGATCCGCCCACCTTGGCCTCCAAAGTGCTTGGATTACAGGCGTGAGCCACCACACCCAGCCGGCTTTTTTTTTTGAGACGAAGTTTCGCTCTTGTTGCCAAGGCTGAGTGCAATGGCATGATCTTGGCTGAGTGCAATGGCATGATCTTGGCTCAGTGCAACCTCCACCTCCCAGGTTCAAGTGATTCTCCTGCCTCGGCCTCCAGAGTAGCTGGGATTACAGGCATGTGCCACCGAGGCAGGTGGATCACCTGAGGCCAGGAGTTTGAGACCCCCGGCTAATTTTGTATTTGTAGTAGAGACACGGTTTCACCAGTTAGTCAGGCTTAAACACCTGACCTCAGTTGATCGACTGCTTCGACCTCCCAAAGTACTGGGATTACAGGTGTGAGCCACCAAGCCCGGCCATAGAGGGACTCTTAAGATGCTTTTTAGTTCAACTATCGGCTTGACCCAATTTAAGCAACATCCAGCAGAGGATACTTGCCCAAACCTTCTAGAATTCCAGATATTCTAGGCTTACTGAAGCAGAAAAGTTTTCTACTTTTTCTTTTGGAATATATTCTTTTTTAGGCCAAACCAAACTTCTTTATGTGATATAGAAAATATTCTTTGTGGCTGGGCGCGGTGGCTCACACTTGTAATCCTAGCACTTTGGGAGGCCGAAGTGGGTGGATCACCTGAGGTCAGGAGTTCAAGACCTCCTGGCCATCATGGTGAAACCCATCTTTAAAAAAAAAAAAAGAAAGAAAATATTCTTTGTTTTCCATTTTAAAAACACCCATGAACAATTTCTCTAAAAATAATTCTTTACATTCATGAAAACAGGTTCTCCTTTTCCCCTTGCTTTTAAAAAATTTAAATTTTTATTGATACATAATAAATGTATATATTTTCAGGGTACATATGATAATTTAATATATTCACATAATTTGTAAAGATTGAATCAGTGTAATTGGGACCTCTATCACCTAGAACATCTGTCTCTTCTTTACTCTAGAAACAATCCAATTAATCTCTTCTGGGTGCAGTGGCTCACGCCTGTAATCCTAGCACTTGGGGAGGCCAAGGTAGGTGGATCACTTGAGGTCAGGAGTTCGATACCAGCTTGGCCAACATGGCGAAACCCCGTCTCTACTAAAAACACAAAAATTATCCAGGGGTGGTGGCGGGTGCCTATAATCCCAGCTACTCTGGAGGTTGAGGCAGGAGAATGGCTTGAACCCGGTGTGGGGGGCAGAGGTTGCAGTGAGTGAAGATTGTGCCACTGCATTCCAGCCTGGGTGACAGAGCGAAATTCTGTCTCAAAAAAAGAAGAAAAGAAAGAAAAATATAAAATAGATAATTGTGAACTATAGTTATTTTACTGATCTATCAAATGACAGGTTTTATTTCTTCTATCAAACTTATCCCCTCCTCCCACCTACTCTTCTTAGCCTCTGGTAAGCATCAGTCTACTCTCTATCCTCATGAGATCCGCCTTGATTTTTTAGCTCTTACATAAAAGTGAGAAGATGTGATACATGTCTTTCTATTCTTTCTGTGCTTGGCATATTTGACTTAACGTAATGACCTCCAGTTCCTTTTTTTTTTTGAGACAGGTCCTCACTCTGTCGCCCAGGCTGGAGCGTAGTGGCGTGATTCAGACTCCTGGGTGCAAGTGATCCTCCCACCTCAGCCTCCAAAGTAGCTGGGACTACAGTGGCATGCCACGATGCTTGGCTAATTTTCATATTTTTTGTAGAAATGGAGGTTTTGCCATGTTGCCCAGGCTGGTCTTGAACTCCTGGGCTCAAGTGATTTGTCTGCCTCTGCCTCCCAAAGTGTTGGGATTACAAGCGTGAGCCACAGTACCAAGCCCTATTCTTTTTTATGGCAGAAAACGATCCCATTACGTATTTCTACCACATTTTCTCTATGCAATCATCATTGATGGGTACTTAGGTTGATTTTATGTTTTGGCTGTTGTGAGTAACGCTGCAGTAAACATGGGAGTGCAGATATCTCTTCAATACACTAATTTTTTATATATATACCCAGTAGTGGTATTGCTGGATCATACCATGCTTCTGTTTTTGGTTTCTGAGGAACCTCCATGCAGTTTTCCATAGTGGCTGTACTAATTTACATTCCCACCAACAGCATACAAGGGTTCCCCTTTCTCTGCCTTGCCAGCATTAATTATTTCCTGTCTTTTTAATAAAAGCCATTTTAACTGGGGTGAGATAATATCTTCTTGTGGTTTTGATTTGCATTTCTCTGATGCTTAGTGATGTTGAGCAGTTTTCCATATTCCTGTTGGCCAATTGTATGTCTTCTTATGAAAGATGTCTATTCAGATCTTTTGTCCATTTTTAAATTGAATTTTTTTCTTTTGCTATTGAGTTGTTTGAGTTCCTTATATATTCTAGTTATTAATCCTTTGTTGGATGGGGAGTTTGCAAATATTGTCTCTCATTTTGCAGATTGTCTCTTCACTTTGCTAATTGTTTCCTTTGCTATGAAGACACTTTTTTTTTTTTTGAGATAGAGCTTCACTCTTGTCACCCAGGTTGAAGTGCAATGGCATGATCTTGGCTCACCACAACCTCTACCTCCCGGGTTCAAGCGATTCTCCTGCCTCAGCCTCCCAAGTAGCTGGGATTACAGGCTTGTGCCACCACACCCGGCTAATTTTGTATTTTTAGTAGAGACAGGGTTTCTCCATGTTGGTCAGGCTGGTCTCAAACTCCCAACCTCAGGTGATCGCCCGCCTCAGCCTCGCAAAGTGCTGGGATTACAGGCGTGAGCGACTGTGCTGGGCCGCTTTTGAAATCTTACACCAAAAGATCTTTGCCCAGACCAATGTCCTATTTTGCCTATATCTTCTTATGACAGTTTTATAGTTTGTTTTTTACATTTAAGTCTTTAATCCATTTTGAGTTGATTTTTGTATATGGTGAGAGAGAGGGGTCCAAGTTTCCTTCCTCTGCACATGGATATCCAATTTCCCCAGTATATGTATTTATTTTTGAAAACTCCCTACAAACGCTTATTCTGTCCCTGCCTGGGGGCAGGAGGACAAGGGGGTACTTAGAACCTCCCAGAAGAGAATGAGGCTCTGGTGGAAAGACTTGTCCAGAGGCTGGGGGACCCAGCGCCATTTATTGAAGAGGGTGTCCTTTCCCCAGTTTATACTCTTGGTGCCTTGTCTAAAATCAGTTGGCTATAAATATGTGAATTTATTTCTGGGTTCTCTATGATGTTCTATTGGTCTGTAGGCCTATTTTTTTTTCTTTCTTTTCTTTTCTTTCTTTTTTTTGTTTTTTACCAATACTATGCTGTTTTGGTTAATATAGCCTTGTTATGTGTGTGTGTGTGTGTGTGTGTGTGTATTTTTTTTTTTTTTTTTTGAGACGGGGCCTCACTCTGCTGCCCAGGCTGGAGTGCAGTGGCACAATCTCAGCTAACAGCAACCTCCACCTCCTGGGTTCAAGCCATTCTCAGCCTCCTGAGTAGCTGGGATTACCGGCGTCCCCACTGCCAGGTTAATTTTTGTATTTTTAGTAGAGATGATGTCTTGCTATGTTGGCCAAGCTGATCCTGAACTCCTGGGCTCAAGCGATCCTCCTTCCTTGGCCTCCCAAAGTGCTGGGGTTACAGGTGTGAGCCACCACACCCGGCCTATAGCCTTGTAATATACTTTGAAGTCAGGTGGTGTGATGCCTCCAGCTTTGTTATTTTACTCAGGATTGCTTTGGCTATTCAGGGTGTTTCAAGGTTTTAAATTAATTTCAGGAATTTTTTTCTATTTCTGTAAAGAATGTCATTGGTAGTTTGATAGGGATTGCACTGAATCTGTAAATTGCCTTGGGTACTATTATCATTATAACAATATTAATTCTTCCAGTCCATGAGCATGGAGTACACTTTCATTTGTGTGTGTGTGTGTGTGTGTGTATGTCCCTTTCACCAGTTTTCTTTGTATAGTTTTTTTTTTTTTTTTTTTTTTTTGAGACAGAGTCTTGCTCTGTTGCCCAGGCTGGAGTGCAGTGGTGTGATCTCGGCTCACTGCAATCTCCGCCTCCCGGGTTCAAGCGATTCTCCTGCCTCAGCCTCCTGGGTAGCTGGGACTACCGGCACCTGTCACTAAGCCCAGTCCCTGGTATAGATCTTTTACTTCTTTGGTTAAATTGATTTGTAGGTGTTTTACATTATTTGTAGCTACTGTAAATGGAATTGCTTTCTTGGTTTCTTTTCCACATTGTTTGCTGTTGGTGTATACAATCAGTTGCTATTGATTTCTTGTTTCCTGTAACTTTACTGAATTTGTTTATTAGTTCTAAAAGTTTTGGTGGAATCTAGGCTTTTCTTTCTTTTTGAAAACTTTTTTTTTTCATTTCCACTTCAGGAAGCTTTTCTAAGATCATATTATTTGTGAACAGGTCTAATTTGACTTCTTGCTTTCTAATTTGGATGTTCTTTATTTTTTTTTTTCTTGCCCAATTGCTCTGGCCTCCCCTTGCCAGTATCCTTAAATGTTCCTTTGTGTTTCTGGCCTCTTCTCTTATTCTTGAACCTATGTACTTGTATCTTTCCAGATAATTTGATCAACATTTACAGAGCACCTATCTAACTGCTAGACACTGGGCTAAGGTCTGGGAATCCTCTCAAGGAACCATCAAAGACAGGACTTGGCAAACGTACTGGACCAGGGATTTTAGGCTTTGGGGGCTATGCCATTTCCACCCCAACTACTCCGCTCTGCTGTTGTCTGTGAAAGCAGCCATAGACAATATGAAAACAAATGAGTACGGCTGTGTTCCAATAAAATTTCATTTTCAAAAGCAGGCCCTAGGTCCCTGATGGAGATCACTGAGACTTCTAAAACAAACTAAAATGTAATGTAAAGAGTGCTCTATGTGGTGTGTTGGTGCCTGCTGGGTCCCAGCCACTCAGGAGGCTGAGGTAGGAGAAGTATCTGAGCTCAGGAAGTCAAGGCAGCAGTGAGCCGATCATGCCACTGCACTCCAGCCTGGGGGACAGAGCAAGATTCTGTCTCCAAAAAAAAAGTGCTTTACACTAGCAGTACAAATGTGATGTGATAAGTAAACTATATTAGCAGCATGCATTACTTGCTATGAATGAATGCAGCATAAGGAATAATTCATTTTGCCTGGGGGAGCTGAACCAGTTTTCCTTCAGAAGGTAACTTTTTTTTTTTTTTTTTTAATTTAACAGAGATGGGGTTTCACCACATTGGCAAGGCTGGTCTCGAACTCCTGACCTCAGGTGATCCACCCACCTCAGCCTCCCAAAGTGCTGGGATTACAGGCGTGAGCCACTGCGCCTGGCCAAAAGGTAACTTTTAAGATTTAAAAAATTTCAGGAGGAAGAAATAATTTCAAAAAGAGAATTCCAAGTCGTGGGAACAAAGGATGTGGGCATGAAAGAACATGCCATGTTTGGGAAGTCTTGAGTTCTCCTTTTGTGGCTGAAACATAGCATATTTACAGGAAGATCTGGGGGAAAGTGATGCTGGAGCCAGACTACGAAAGGCCCAGAGGAACTGAATTTTCACTGTAGGTAGAGGCTGGGACATAGCTCTGTTTAAAAACTGATTCTGGAGGTCCACGCTACATGGAGGGCATTTTGGGTTGGGAGAGAGTAGAGGTGGGGAAACAAGTTACAAATCTGTTTCCATTGTCTGGGTGAGAGACGACAAGGGCTTGAACTGAGTCAGTAGCTATAGGATAGAGAAGAGAGATAGTGGGAGGATGAATCAGCAGGTCATAGTGACTGAATGATGGTTCCAAAATTCTGGGAAGGTCAACTGGCTGGCTAGCGTGCCAGTTGTTTAGCTCTCAGATTTCCTGCCCTTTCCCTGCGGTGCATCTTGGGGAGCAGACCCTTGAAAACCGTATTTCCTAGCTCGCTTTCAACTGGCTTCTGGTTGGGAACAGCCAAAAAGGGGGTAGGAGAAGGAGAAGCCAATGTGTCTCTCCCGATCTCCCTGCCGCAGTGTTATTACCAGCAGTGGCTGACTCTCCTTTGGCTGTTTAGCTGCTATTGTCGTCTGAAGTTCAACTCCCCCTGGGTGGCTGTGTTAATCCATTTTGTGCTGCTATAAAGACATACTGGAGACTGGGTAATTTATAAAGAAAAGAGGGTTATTTGGCTGGCTCTGCAGGATATACAAGCAGCACAGTGCTGGCATTTGCTTCTGGTGAGGGCCTCAGGAAACTTACGATCATAGTGGAAAGTGAAGGGGCCGTGGGCATGTCACACGGTGAGGGATGAAGCAAGAGAGCGAGGTGGGAGGTGCCACCCTCCTTTAAACAACAGCTTTAATCAACCTTACAGCTACCAGAGTGAGAACTCACTGGTCAACATGGGAGAGCACCATGCTATTCATTCGGGGTCCTGCTAGGCCCACCTCCAACACTGGAAGTCACATTTCAACATAAGATCTTGAAGGGACACCCATCCAATCTGTATAAGTGGCCTTGGCTCTTCGGTGCCATGACACCACCGCCTCTGTGCTGCTTCAGCTCTCGAGGTGGTAGCAGCTTCCTGCCAGTGCTAGTTCTGAGTTGCCTCAACTTTTCTGTTTTCTCTTTCCATTTTTTTGGACAGCTTTGTAAGCAAGCTTTCCATGTAGAATTCCATCAGCTGAATTACCTAGTGTAGGTTCTATTTTTCCGACCAGACCCTGACTGATAAAGATGTAGTGATCTGTAAAAGAGTTGGGCAGTATAATAGATGCAAGTAGGAAGGGAAGATATTAATAATTCCATTTTGAATCTGTTTCATCATTTAAGGAACCCACTGAACCTATAATGACTTTCACTCCTATGCCTTCTAGTCCATTCTTCACAAAACTAGTCAGAGAAGTTTTCCTTCTCTTTTTTCTTTCTTCTTTCCTCCCCTTTCTTCCCCTCCCCTTTCCTCCCTTTTCTCTCCTCCCCGACTCCTCTCCTCGACAGAGTCTTTCTCTGTTGCCCAGGCTACAGTGAGTGACATGATCATAGTTCACTGCAGCCTTGAACTCCTGAGCTCAAGAAATCCTCCCGCCTCAGCCTCCCAAGTATAATCTCTTAGAAAACTAAGTAGATCATATCTTTCCCTGCTTAAAACCTTCCAGTGGTCAGCCGGGCACGGTGGCTCATACCTGTAATCCCAGCACTTTGGGAGGCTGAGACAGGCTGATCACGAAGTCAATAGATTGAGACCATCCTGGTGAACATGGTGAAACCCAGTCTCTACTAACAATGCAAAAATTAGCTGGGCGTGGTGGCACATGCCTGTAGTCCCAGCTACTTGGGAGGCTGAGGCAGGAGAATCCCTTGAACTGGGGGGCAGAGGTTGCAGTGAGCCGAGATCGCACCACCTCATTGCAGCCTGGTGTCACAGCGAGACTCTGTCTCAAAAACAAAAGCAAAACCTTCCAGTGGCATTCCATTGCACCTAGAATAAAGGCTAAACTTCTTGCATGGGTATATCAGCTTCTGTCTGTGCCTGCTTATTCCTCCCCTGACCCCCTTACCCTGTCCAGCCACACTGACTCACTTCCTATTCCTCCAACTCACCCAACTGAATTTCTGCCTCAGGGCCTTTGCACTTGCTGCCCCTTCGGCTGGGAATGCTCTTTCCTGAGAGTTCCATGTATTGTCTTCACACAGGGCACTGTTTTTGTGCCACTCTTCAGAGAAACCACCACTCATCTCCTCATTCTGATTTGCGTTTGTTGTGGCATGTATCACTCTCTGAAATTATATCCTTTATTTCTTTCCTCTTCAAAATTTGAGGACAGGGAACTTTGCTTTCTTCACCCTTTTATTGTTTCTATTCTTGTACCTAGTACAAGGTCTGGCATATATTAAGAACTGTAAACTATTTGCTGATGAATAAATCAATATTTGACCTTTATACAATTTGCAGAGATGCTCTCTCTCTCTCTCTCTCTCTCTCTCTCTCTCCATATATATATATATATAATTTTTTTTGTTTTGAGTTGGAGTCTAGCTCTGTTGCCCAGGCTGGAGTGCAGTGACATGATCTCAGCTCACTGCAACCTTCGCCTCCTGGGTTCAAGCGATTCTCCTGCCTCAGCCTCCTGAGTAGCTGGGACTACAGGTGCCCGCCACCATGCCCAGCTAATTTTTGTATTATTAATAGAGACAGAGTTTCACCATATTGGCCAGGCTGGACTTGAACTCCTGACCTCATGATCTGCCCACCTCAGCCACCCAAAGTTCTGGGATTACAGGTGTGAGCCACCGTGCCTGGCCTATATATTTTATTTTTATTAATTTACTTTCCAATTTTTTTTTTTTTGATATAAAAATTTTTTTTTTTGATATAAAATCTCGCTCTGTTGGCCAGGCTGGAGTGCAGTGGTGCAATCTCAGTTCATTGCAACCTCTGCCTCCTGGGTTCAAGCAATTCTCCTGCCTCAGCAGGAGCTGGGATTACAGGCGCTCCCCACCACACCCAGCTAATTTTTGTATGTTTAATAGGGTCGGGGTTTCGCCATGCTGGCCAGATTGGTCTTGACCTCCTGACCTCAAGTGATCTGCCTGCCTCAGCCTCCCAAAGTACAGGTGTGACCCCCGTGCCTGGCCTTACTTTTTAATTTCTGTTATTTCACTTTCAGGATTTCTTTTCCTGAAGTATTCTCTCCCATCCCATCCTCACTATTCATCTTTCACAACAATCGGAATCCCTTCCTCTGTGAAATGTTCCCTTCTTGCTCTGCATAGGAAATTAACTGCTCCCTCTTTTGGGTTTCATTCCTATCTCAGCAAGATTGACATTTTATTGTGGATATTTAATATTTAGCTCCTTTTCCTAGAGGCTTGTAGAGATCATGAATTTTTCATCTCTGTAGCTTTAGTATCTAGAATAGTAACTGGCACATAATTGCATTTGGTAAATATTTGTTGAATATATAAAGCGGCAGATACAGGAGGTTTCCAGCTCCACATTTCTAGTTGTTTCTGTACACTATGAGCCACTGGGAAAGAAAGATAGTTTCATATCTGTAAAATGGTGATGATAAGCAGACCATGGTAATGTGTGCCCATAGTCCCAGCTGCTTAGGAGGCTGAGGTGGGAGGATTGCTTGAGCCCAGGAGTTCACATCCAGCCTGGACAATGTAGCTAGACCCTATCTCTACAAAAATAAAAAATTAGCTGGGCTTGGTGACGCATGCCTATAGTCCCAGCTACCTGAGTAACTCAGGGGGCTGAGGAAGGAGAACCACTTGAGCCCAAGAGTTAGAGCTGCAGTGAGCTGTGATGGTGCTGCTGCACTCCAGCCTGGGTGACATAATGACACCCTATTTCTAAGAAAAAATATATAAATAAAAATTAAATATTTAAAGGCATTTAAGTGCCATAGTGGTTTCTTCTAGGCTGTAACTCAAGACAGACATAACAGAATGTTGCTTTTCAAACAAGAGCTTCATCAAGACAAAAGTGATCCATTAGAACACACCTTGAGTGAATCTGGAGGGTGGGGTGGGTGAGAGCAGTGGGTTGAACTGGGGACCTCTGTGTAAAATTGACTGTGGCTCCAGAGTTCACAATTGCAGTCATCACCCGTGTACCAAGATATCTTCTCC
>PVKP010033235.1:0-25203 GCA_004027715.1 Plecturocebus donacophilus | reverse complement strand
CACACAATAATAGTGGGAGACTTTAACACTACACTGTCAATATTACATAGATCAACGAGATAGAAAATCAACAAGGATATCCAGGACTTGAACTCAGACCTGGAACAACTAGACTTAACAAATATTTACAGAACTCTCCTCCCACAAATCCACAAAACATACATTTTTCTCAATATCACATTATACCTATTTTAAAAGTAACCACATAACTGGAAGTAAATCACTCTCCAGCAATTGCATGGCATTTCACAGGTTTAAATAAAATATTGGTTGTCTGCTTGTTATTTTCATCCCCTATTCCTTCCTGTCTCCATTGTTAAACACAATTATTGGCATAAAAGAGGTTTTTAATCCCCATTTTTAGACTGTCTTCTAGCCTGGGCAATAAAACAAGAATCCCATTCTCTCTCCCTCTTTCTCTTCCTCTTTCTCTCTTTCATTCTTTTTTTTCTTTCTTTTGCTGTTTCTTTCTTTCTCCTTTTCTCTCTTTTTCTAAAATCTCTTCCTCTTTCTCTTTCATTCTTTTTTCTTTCTTTTGATGTTTCTTTCTTTCTCCTTTTCTCTCTTTTTCTAAAATCTCTTCCTCTTTCTCTCTTTCATTCTTTTATTCTAAAAATAAAAAAAAATAAAAATAAAATAAAAAATAAATTAAAAAAAGAATATCAGGCCCAGAAGAGAAACTTACTGTGGACCACTGAGCTGACTTGTTTAAGTCCATGCTTGCTGACTCCTCAAATACAGACGCTCCTTGATTTATGATGAGGTTTCATCTCAATAACCCCACTGTAATTTTAGTATTATCAATCAGTGGAAAATTCACTTAATACACTGAATCTGCCAAACATCATAGCTTAACCTAGCCTATGTTGAATGTGCTCAGAACACTTACATTAGCCAGTAGTTGGACAAAAGCATCCAACACAAAACCTATTTTATTTTTTGTTTGTTCATTGTTTTTGTTGTTTTGAGATGGAGTTTCACTCTTGTCATCTAAGCTGGAGTGCATTGGCAGGATCTCAGCTCCCTGCAATCTTCGCCTCCTGGGTTCAAGTGATTCTCCTACCTCAGCCTCCCCAATAGCTGGGATTACAGGCATGTGCCACCACACCTGGCTAATTTTTGTATTTTTAGTAGAGATCGGGTTTCATCATGTTGGCCAGGCTGGTCTCGAAATCCTGACTTCAGGTGATCCGCCTGTATCAGACTCCCAGAGTGCTGGGCTTATAGGTGTGAGCCACTGTACCCAGCCCACAAAATCTATTTCATAATAAAATGTTAAACATCTCATGTAATTTATTAATGTCCTGCTGAATGCATATTACTTTTACACCATCATAAAGTTGAAAAATTCTAAGTCAAACCATCATAATTTGGAGAGTCTGTATACTTTTCAGTGTATCTTAGGTGACTCTGAGTTTGTTTTGTGAAAAATGTGTATTCTTTCTTAGTGATTATACAATAAAACATGAGAAGCATTGAATAATTTATAAACTACAGAAAGGTATAATATAATCTATAATTCATCACATACAGATAAGCGCTGTTAAAGTTGTGGTGCCTTCTCTTCTGATCTTTCTGATTATATACGTAAAGAGACCAAAATTAGCAGTATATTGTACACTGTACATAACTGTATTCTGTATTTTTTCAATTAAAAAATTTTTTGATACATTATGTTTGTACGTATTTATGGGGTACTTGTGAAATTTTGTTACATGTATAGAATGTGTGATGATCAAGTCAGGCTATTTAGGGTATTGATCACTAAAGTGTTTGTCACTTTTAAGTGTTGGGTACATTTCAAGTCCTCTATTTTGGCTGTTTTGAAAGGTACAATACATTGTTGTTAACTATAGTCACCCTACTCTGCTATTGAACATCAGAACTTATTTCTTCTATCTAACTATATGTTCGTACCCATTAAACAATCTCTCTTCATTCCTCCTCCTACGCATGTATCCTGTCAATCTCTGATACTGATCATTCCGCTGTCTAGCTCCACGTGATCAACTTTTAACTCCCATATATGAGAATATGCAATACATATCTTTCTGTGCCTGGCTGATTTCACTTAACATAATTTCCTCCGGTTCCATCCATGTTGCTATAAATGATATGATTTTATTCTTTACAGTCAAATAGTATTCCTTTGTGTATATATACTACATTTTCTTTATCCACTCATTCACTGATGGATATTTGGGCTGATTCCGTATCTTGGCTAGAGTGAATAGTGCTGTAATAAACATCGAACTGCATGTATCCCTTTGATATGCAGTTTATTTTGCTTTGGATAATATCCAGTAGTGGAATTGCTAGATAGATGGTGGTTCTATTTTAAGTGTTTTGAGAAATCTTCATACTGTTTTCCATAGAGGCTGTACTAATTTACATTCCCACCAACAGTGTATTAGAGTTCTTTGTCCACAATGTGGGGGGTGCACCACAACATATTCAAGCTTATGTACGTGCATTTGAGGTTGGGATATGGAAAGATACTGGGGCGCCGTGTGTTATTTGTGCATGAGAATTAAACTCCTTGACCTTGAAAACAAGACAGGAGTAGAGTGTGTGGTGTGATAATGAACACTATAAACAGCCTCCTGAGAATGTAGTTTGAGTGTGTACAAGGTCACAGGTGCCTCAGTAACCCACCTCAAATGACCATCTAGAGGATGTCTGTAGTTAATACAAGCCCTTTCAATAAATACTTGGTGAATGGATGCTGGGGTGGACTCTCTAAGAAGAGCTTCTCTCTAGCCCTGCTCAGCTGGAACTGTCTGAGTACTTCATTCTTGGTGTTCACTGCAAGCTATAAGCTCTGCAACTGGTGCCCCTGATGTGACCACCTTGAACTAACACATCAAGTAGGAGAGCTCATAAATTTTCAGGGAATCCCGGTAAGGGACAGTCCTGACTCCCGTCAGGAGGACAGGTTGCATGCATAAAGTATCAGGGGCTAGGTTATCACGGGTCAAGAAATGACCAAAGAGCAGAAAGTATTTTTTTAAACAGTGCAACAGCTACTTAAGGCTATTCAGTGCACTGTAGCCTGGAGCGCTGCACAAGCTTATGCTCTTAACTTGGCAGGAATGCCCTTGGTTTTCTGACCAAGGAACCTTAGATTTAGAGAGATGGGAGCAGGTAGGTCGCTGCCTGAAAAGAGGATATAAGCAAGGTCATTTTATCAACGATACTATTTTGACCACCTGGGCACTGGTACGCTCTGTGTTGTATCCTCTTTATCTGCCAGATTGTGGTGAGTCAAACCACCTGTCTTCTCCACCTGAAGGGGATTCAGGAGATTTAAAGGAAAAGGAAAAGCAGGAACCAGAACAACAGGGAGAGACTCCTCTCTCACCCTCATTCCCTTCTATGGGCAGTAAGGAAGAGATTTTTTCTAGTGAGGATAAGGATGGACCAAAGCCTTTTTCTCTTCCTATAGAAAACCTATTGCCCTCTTTTCCTGCACTCTTAAAGGGACCTGCATCTGTTGGCCCCATTCAGGCAACAGTGTCTCCCATCCCCCTTGAGGAGACTGGAGGCTGCCCAAGGGACGGTTCTTGGATAAGACCCCCGGTCAGCTAACATCTATATGTTAAGGTGGCCATGTCTCCTTGACAAACTTCCCTCCTGGAGGGGTGCCTCCAGGAGGGAAGGAAAGTGGCTGATTGTGATGTCTTCCTAATATGCAAGTTTTCACTTTCTACTTCCAGCATTGGCCTTTCTGGCCTTGTCTTTTTTCTGTTTCCCTGGCGTATAAGAGAAAGTCGCATGCTGCCTCCTGGGTTTTATCCCAGATGGCTTTGGCTTTCATGCTGCCCACAGAGGCCTGGGGCAGGAGAGTTGGTAAGATGCTATAGTCACCAACAGTCTACCCAAGTTGCCTGTTCCCGGATTTGCAGTGACAGAGAGGAGGCCAAGAGGCACAGACCGAGTCCCCAGGTGGCTGCAGCAGCTCAAGTTCAGTCCTGAGGATCCTCCTCACCACAGTCATGTGCCTTAGTAACTGTGCCCAGAAAGGCGTGCTGCCTGCTGTGCTGCTGCTTCACCTACTTCTGCCCTTCCCTGCCACCCCTCGCATGTCTCAGTTGACAAGCAGTTTCTTGTTTTCCCTACAGAAAGGGCTAAGAAACCGTCCATAGGCACCCTGACTTTATTGGCCTAAGGTGGGCCAAGGAGTGTGGAGCAGCCTGGAGTACAGAGCTCTGGGGAAGAAGCCTGCTAATAAGGGGTGCTCTCCTGTAGTCTTACGTTAAATGCCAACTAGGCTGAGGTGGACGAGCTCTGCCAGCTACTGTCATCTTCAGAAGATAGACGCAGCAGTAACGAATGTTTGTTTTGCCTTTTTATAAAATGTTTAAGAACACTCTGGCTAGGAAACTTCAAAGCAGACCCTGTGCTGCATGTCTGCTCCTCCTCTGAGCCTTTCTGCTTGGGG
Organism: Plecturocebus donacophilus; assembly: GCA_004027715.1. Classification (NCBI taxonomy): domain Eukaryota; kingdom Metazoa; phylum Chordata; class Mammalia; order Primates; family Pitheciidae; genus Plecturocebus; species Plecturocebus donacophilus. Next base: position 20,762 of record PVKP010033235.1, on the reverse strand, counting down.
GTAGTAAAAATAATAAAAAGCCCAGTATATTTTCAGTACCTTACCTTAAAAGGGTTGGCTTCAAGCCTAGGTGTTCTGGAGGATTAGGGGAGCGGTCTTCTTCCAGCCTGTTGCCCTGATGCCTGCTGCCTCTGCGCTCACACACACACTTTACCACCTGGTCATCCTCTGGCCTCTTGCTACCACGTGTAGTCTTCCTGCCTTCCTCTCGGGGTAAGGGCCGCAACAGGTGCAGGCTATTAAAAAGAGACACTACCTAAGGAGCCCGGAGCATATGGGAAGAAACTGACCACAGCCCTACTTTGCCAAGCTCGCTTCTAAGACATTCCAGCTAAAGGCTAATGCAGGAAAATGGCCAGCACCTAAGGACATTGTAAAATGTCTTTTTTATTTTTTTTTAACACACTTAACTCAATGCAGGTTTGTTATCCTGGCGACTTGCAGTCACGTTCTAATCAGTTTCTAAGGCCAGAAAATACAGTAGAAGTCACTTAAAATATCTATCCCTTCTGTAAAGTTGGCCGAGAGAAAGGAGAATAGGCTCAACGTCAGGAAAGCAAGTTTTATTAACCGGCCAGGCTGCTCCGTAACAGAGGAAGCAGCCCCGAGCTTACAAAACAAGGGGTTTATATGGGGTGAGAGGGGCATAAGGGAGTTTCAGGACTGAGATAATCTATTCACTGACAACAGACACAGAGATAGTTTGTCAACATCTAACAGACCTACAATACATTATCCTGTGACTTTTGTGGTGGCAGTTTTTTTTAAAGAGAAACCAGGAGTTTTTACAGATATGTGTCAAACAGGAATTTACAAGTGTGAATAACCAACATTTGTTTTCCCTGTCCTCCCTCGAGCAGCTTGGAAGGCTGTAATCAGTCTTTGCTTAATTGTAGCACATCTGGCAGCATTGATGTGGTGTCTAGGTAGGGATTCAGGAATGCAGCTGCAGAGCAATTAGAGTGGGGGGAAGGGCTCAGCTTGCACAGAAGGGGTTTTCTGAGGCAGCTTGTCCCTAACACCTTCCATGCCTTAGTTTAGCAGGTAGGCTTTATCTTTTGCCGTTTCTGTATTTTATGTGCTATTTACCTGTCTCATAACCCCTCTAAACATATACAGAAGATTGCAGATTTACTAGCTTCTCTTCTCATAAGGGGTGCCAATGTTGTGTCCAATTGTCAAGATACGAGCCTGCTACTCTTTTCCTACTGTTAAGCGAGAAACAATTTCATACTCTCTTAGCTTGTGACCTTGATTGGCAAGTAGCAATGGCTGACTTTATTGGTAATATCAGCTTCCGTTTACCAGCCTCTAAGCTCTTGAACTTATTACAAACTGTGCCTGTTAAATTTGTGTCTATTGTTGTTTCTGAGCCTTTATTTTATACCACCACTGTCTTTACAAATGGTTCAGGAAAAACTGAAAAGACAGCTGTAGTGTGGCAAGATGTCATGCAACACTGGCAACACAAAATCCAGAAACATTTTAAAACTACGCAACAGACAGAGGTAGGTGCCCTAACATTGGCCTTACAAACTATTTTCTCACCAAGACATAAACATAGTGATTCTGCTTATGTGGCATATAGTATTTTATTACTCATTTAGATCTTGCACATGTGAAGGGCATTACTAATGAATTTCTACTAGTTTTGTTTCTTGCAGCCCAAGAGCTCCTCTGTGCCTGTCCTCACCATCTTTATATCACACGTATTTGCGCTCATTCGAAGTTACCTGGTCCCTTATCAGAAGGGAAGCCTAGAGCTGGTGCTTGGCACAGCCACAAACGTGGTTTGCAGACGTTCCTGCATTTTGGCGAGCTCAAGCTGATCATGCTTTTTTCATCTGAATGCCCACAGTCTTAAACAACAATTTCATGTAACACTTGGTCAAGTTCGCATTATTATTAAAATTCGTCCTAATTGCCAATAGCATTCTCTCTCTCCTTTTTCCTTAGGGTTCGGTACCAACCCATAAGGTCTCATGCCTAATGCTGTCTAGCAAACTAATGTTACTCAGTATCCACCTTTTACACGTTTCAAATTTCTCCATGTTACAGTGGACACTTACACAAGCTTAATACATGCTACCCGCCCCCTACACCTAAACTGGAGAAAAAACTAAAGATGCAATTGCTCATTTGCTTAAATCTATTATAATTTTAGGCCTTCTACAAACTATAAAAACTAATCATGGACCTACTATCTTAGAGCACAATTTACATATGCATTGCAACTTTGGCCCATGCAACACAAAACTGGCATCCCCTATAACTTAACCAGTCAGACCATTATTAAATAAACTCATCAATCTCTTAAAATATATCTTAATAAACAAAAAAGGGGGAATATGGGGCTCTCTCCTTGAGAACAGGACCTGTTGTTGGAGAATCGACCAGCAATAGAAGGTGCCTGACATTACCTGAGGACAACTAAAGAAATTGGATCAACAAGCAACTATCCAGCTTGCCAGCATGGAAGCCCCTGCAACTGCAGAGAACTGGCTTCCTATGGATCTGGTGGCAACTGGGGAAACTTTTGAGAAAGTAAGACAGACATGGATGTTAGGGTGGCTGGTAGTTCTTGTCCTTTGCCAAGTGGGATCAGCTCAAGAACATGTTTATTCGAGTCATGTTCTGAGTCCCCTGTTTTAATGTTATTGTATGGTGGGATGCTGACCCCTTTGTCATCTAATGATACTTCTTGGACAGGAGGCTGATGGATGCCCCTGTCTTACCCTTAACTGAAATTTTGAGATGTATTTAACTTAATGACTTCTTGACTTTATTGCCTAGTCATCTCCCTCTTAGTTTTTCCACAATAGCACATGATAAGTGTGTTACTCTCATTCCTCAGGAGTCTCTTTACTATCAGCCTAAAAGGGATGCTAAGCTTGCAAATGTGACCTTTATTTCTGCTGTTACTACTAATCTTACTGAGGTCTCTAATGAAGCTATGCAAGTGCCTGATTTTCCTATATGCTGTCCAAGTAGGGACTGGCGATATAAGTTTGAGGTTGTCCGTTGGTCTCCATGGGACAACCTGTGTCACCCCAAGGGCCTCTGTTTGACTATGACACCTTACTTGATTGGGGTCTGCAAATCAGACTATTGGATTTGGGAGTCCCTCCAATAGTTCTATCACCTGATCAGAGAATGGGCTTTCAGGATCAGTATTACAACTAAAAGGGAAACAAGCTTCAAGCCCTGCTCATACCCAAATTTGGAGACTAAGTCTTCCCTTTTTAAACTAGTTCTTTCACATGGTGAGTACATTCCTAGTGGTGGCAACCATACCCTCTCTTTGCAGAATAATGTTACTGATACAGTCTTGATTTGTACTACATGATCCTATGTACTTTTGTTTGGGCAAGGTGGTCCTTACATAGAGCAGAATCAATCCTTTTATAGTATTAAAGTCTCTTCTAGTAGTTGGTATGCTACATGCTTATCTTGTCAAAATATTATACAGTTAAATATAACCTATGATCTTAATATGGTGAGCAGAATTGTGGCTCCCTGTAAATTTAACCCAGAATTGGGAAGGAGATTCCACCTTGCAGTTATTTAGAAAAGCACATCTGCAAGGGGCTTATCATACCATTTGTCTTCTCAAATTTCCACTCTTGAATGTGAATTTAAAAAACAACTTGAAGAATGGTCACAGCAGTTACAAACAAGTACCCTTCAGCAATTACAAGAAGGCTTTCAGTGGTTACATTGGAACACTTGGTTATCTGGGTTAAACATACGCATTTGGGTAATAGCCGCTATACTTATTCTTTTTTGTATCTGTTTCCTAGGCATCTGCAGATGGCTTTGTGCTGCCACCTGACACATCTATGACCAGAGAAGAATGATAGAAGCTTACCTTGTATTGGATGACCAGCATGCTCTAAGAATTAAGGGGGAGATGTAAAGGGTACACGGCAACATATTAAAGCTGATGTACATGGCATTTGAGGTCAGGGTATGGAAAAAGAGGCACTATGTATGTTAGTTGTGCGTGGGAATGAAACTCCTTGACTCTGAAAACAGGATAGGGAGTGAAGTGTGTGGTGTGATAAGGAACGCTGAAAACAGCTTCCTGAGAATGGAGTTTGAGTGTGTACAAGGTCACAGGTGCCTCAGCAACCCGTCTTAAATGACCATCTAGTGGATGTTTGTAGTTAATACAAGCCCTTTCAATAAATACTTGGTGGACGGATGCTGGGACGGACTTTCTCAGAAGAGCTGCTCCCTAGCCTTGCTCAGCTGGCACTGTCCTGGCATTCACTGCAAGCTATAAGCTCTGCACACATCCTCACCAACATTTATTTTTGTCTTTTTAGTAATAGCCATTCTAACTGGGGTAAGATGATCTCATTGTGGTTTCCATTCGCACTTCCCTGATGATTGGTGATGTTGAACATTTTTCATAAAACTGTTGATCATTTGTATGTCTCCTTTTGAGAAACAATTCACATGAGAAACACTTACTTCTATTTATTTACCAGTTTTCAAAATAGTGATTCCATTGTTTAGCATCCTCCGAAGGTGACGAAAAAGTTATTGTTGGACATTTTTATACCTGTATGAACTCATGGATTTAAACATACAGTTATGTGTCACTTAAAATGTTCTAAGAAATGTGTCACTAGACAATTTCATCATGAGAACATCATAGAGTGTATTAGGACAAACACAGATGCTATATAGCCTTCTATACATCTAGATTATAGGGTATGGCCTATTGCTCCTTGGCTACAAATCTGGACAGCATGTTACTGTACTAAATATGTTAGGCAATTATATGACAATGTCAAGTATCTGTGTATCTAACATAGAGAAGGTACAGTAAAAATATGATATAAAAGATTAAAAATGATACACCTTTATAGGGCACTTACCATGAAAGGAGCTTGCAGGACTAGAAGTTGTTCACTCAATGAGTGAATGGTGAGATAATGTAAAGGCCTAGGGCATTACTGTACACTATGTAGGTTTTATAAACATTATTCACTTAGGCTATACTAAGTTTATTTAAGAATATTTCTGGCTGGGCATGGTTGCTCACTCCTATAGTCCCAGCTCTTTGGGAGGCTGTGGTGGGTGGATCACGAGGTCAAGAGTTTGAGGTCAGCCTGGCCAACATGGCGATATCCTGTTTCTAAAAATACAGACTTTCTAATTCCTAAAAATTAGCCAAGTGTGTTGGCGTACACCTGTAATCCCAGCTACTGGGGAGGCTGAGGCAGAAGAATCGCTGCCCAGGAGGCAGAGGTTGCAGTGATGAGCCGAGATCACACCACTGCACTCCGGCCTGGACAACAAAGCAAGACTCCATCTCAAAAAAAAAAAAGATTTCTTTCTTCAATAATAAATTAACCATAACTGACTGTAACTTTTTTACTTTATAAAACTTTTTATCTTTTTAACTTTTTGACTCTTTTATAGTAACAGCTTAAAATGTAAATGCATTGTACAGCTGCACAAAAATATTTTCTTACTTTACATCCTCATAGCTTTTTCTATTTTTTATGTTTTAATTTTTATTTTAAATTTTTACACTTTTTTTTTTGTCAAAAAACAAAAGACAAACACACATTAGCCTAGGCCCACAAAGGATCGGGACCATCAATATCACTGTTTTCCACATCCATATCTTGTCTCACTGGAAAGCCTTGGAGCTGTCATCTTCTACAACAGCAATGTCTTTTCTGGAATACTTCCTGACAGACCTGCCTGAGGCTGTTTACAGTTAATTTTTTAATACATAAGTAGAAGGAAAATACTCTGAAATAATGAATAAATGTATAGTGTAATAAATATTAGGCAATACAAATTTTCAGCTCCATTATAATCTTATGAAACCACTGTCCAATATGCAGTGTGTCATTGACCAAAGTCGTCATAATTATGCAGTGTATAACTATATTTGAAGTACTTAACTCGATAGGAGTTGTTATTCTTTCTGATGCTCATATTGTCCCCGGTTTATTTAGTGGGAACTTAATCATGCTAGAGTTTGTGTTCTTTTGATAAAACTGTTCTGGGCTCATCTTGTACATCTCCTGTCCTGTGCCCTGAACTGGCTATTTATCCAAAAAGCCAGTTCTAAATCTAGAATTTAGTCACAATATGGCAACTAAGAGGGCTCATTACTCCTAGGTAGCCATTTTTTCTATATCTTTTCAGTGGACAGACTAGGAAGTATATGTACATACATGTACATAGATAATTTATTTCCTGTAAATTAGTAGTAGAGTATTGCTTGATCAGCTTCAGGGTTTTGTTTTGTTATTGCAAAACTCCTCACAGGCGATGTTTATTTTTATCAGTAACTACATATATACAGTTCCTGTATTTCCTATATACAGCTGATTCTAATTATTCACAGTAGACATGTTCTATAAAGTTACAAAGTACACTGAATTAGAGAATACTGAAACATTGCTCCTAGGAAAAATGCAGAATTAGATTCCTGTAAGCCTCTGATTATAATATTTTTTGTCAATCAATCATTATATAACCTGTTGTGTGTTTCTGTATCAAGATACTTTATTTAATATATATTGTTGATTCATTAACATTGAATTTACAGGTAACACTGTGACTCACGCCTGAGTCAAGCACAGACTGCAGAAATGACACTTGCTTAAAGTATGAGTGCTTGCTGGGCACAGTAGCTCACACCTGTAGTCCCAGCACTTTGGGAGGCCAAGGCGTGTGGATCACAGTAGCTCATACCTGTAGTCCCAGCACTTCTGGAGGCCGAGGCCAGGAGTTTCAGACCAGCCTGGACAAGATGGCGAAAACCTGTCTCTACTAAAAATAAAAAAAAATTAGCCAGGAAAGGTGGCATGTACCTGTAGTTCCAGCTACCTGAGAGGCTAAGGTTGGAGGATAGCTTGAGCCCAGGAGGTTAAGACTGCAGTGAGCAGTGATCACACCACTGTACTCCAACCTGGGTGACAGAATGAAACCCTGTCTCAGTCAATCAATCAATCAATCAATATGAGATCTGGAACAAAAAAGCAAAGTGTTGCTTTATTCGACCTCAAACTGGGAACCTATGTGTCCGGTGACACAAATATTTTGTCACTCTGAATACATCCATGGATGACCATAAAAGTGTCATGAATATTGATTTTTTTCAAATTACAAATAAATTTTAGCAAGTAAGAGAATTCATGAATACAAATCACAAATAAAGAGAATCAACTATGTATGTATGTAAATTTATGTACATACATAGTGATAGTTATAGTGATATAGCTAGTTATATATTTTTAAGACAAAAAGTATCAGAAGTTATATTTTAAATTCAGGACAATGGAGTTTTTACTAAATCTTCTGAGTCTTATATCTGCATCTCTTTTCTCCCATGCTGAAAATCTTGGTTCTTAGTGACACTAACATAATTCCAAAGCAGGATCGATGACAAACAATAAACTGATTTGAAATCACAACAAGGTCTGAATTATTGACTTTTCCTTTTGCCTCAGGCTGCAATATGACACAGCAAGGTACTGGCACTGCTTCTGCCTTTATCTAAAATTTTTTTTTTTGCATTTTTATTTTTAAAAAAATATTACGCATATATATATATTTTGAGACAGGGTCTCACTCTGTTGCCCAGGTGGGAGTGCAATGATGCAATCACAGCTCATTACTTTATTTGTTTGAATCCCTTACATTTTGTGCCTGAGGCAAATGCCTTCTTCCCTCACTCTAGTCCTGGCCCTGAATAATTCTTCACTTAAATTATTCAGGAAGGAAGCCAAGCACGGTGGCTCACGCCTGTAATCCCAGCACTTTGGGAGGCTGAGGCAGGTGGATCATGAGGTCAAGAGATCGAGACCATCCTGGCCAACATAGTAAAACCCCATCTCCACTAAAATACAAAAATTAGCTGGGTGTGGTGGTGCGCACCTGTAGTCCCAGCTACTCAGAAGGCTGAGGCAGGAGAATTACTTGAACCCGGGAGGCAGAGGTTGCAGTGAGCCGAAATTGCACCACTGCACTCCAGCCTGGCTGGTGCCTGGAGACAGAGTGAGACTCTGTCTCAAAAAAAAAAAAAAAAAATTTTTTTTTTTAAATTATTCCGGAAGAGCATTCACCAGTCTCAAAAAACAGAGACAAAAAACTCCATAGCTATCAATGATTACAGGAAACAGTTTAAGGTCTGGTTGTGGTTACTTTTATCCTTAGTATATATCACACCAAGATATACAAATTATTTAGTTTAAAAATAAAACACCCTGCTTAGCTCAATGGGGATGGGGGCACTCCTCAGGGCCCTTAGAGTCTCAGAGCCACTTCTCTCAGGCTTGAGGTCTGATGTTCAATATGAAAAGCAGTAAAAAAGAAAAAAGGCAAATAAATAAATAAATAGCTCTGAATGGTTTCTGAAATCAGCAGTTAGGTTCATTTTTCGTTTTCTGATTTTTAGGAAGTTCATTTTAATTAATCTTGTTTTATAACTATACAAAATGTTTATATGATTTCAAACTCAAACCAACAAAATGGGATATATACAAAAAAGTCATGCTTTTATCCTTGTCCCACCACCTCATTCCCCATCTCTTCCTATAATTAACCCATTAAATTTTTTTTTGAAACTACCACTTATTGTTTAATATAGCCAAACACACATACACACACACACACACACACACACACACTTCCTCCACCTTACAGATACAGCAGCATGCTTTATTTTCTTTATTCATCTTGCTTTTTATAACTTAAAAATGTAACTTGGACATTAGGTATACAGATGTATGCTTTGTTTCCTTCATAGCTGCATAATACTCCATTGTGAACATACCATAGTTTAATCAACCATTGTTTAATCTGCCATTGATGGTTATCTGGGTTACCTCCAGCTTTATATTATGAAAAATAATGTTGCCCCATCAATTTCATATTGCCACTATATCTTTGGAATGGATTCTTAGAGGTGGGATTCTGAATAACAGAAGAGGATTTTTAAAAATAACTTCTATAATCAAATGCATCAGTCTTTTTTCTTATTGTTTCTACATTTTGTGTTATGGTTAAGAAAGTTCTGTCCATTCCCAAGTTATAAATAAATTGATCCTTTATTCCCAAGTACTTAAATGGCTATAATTTTTAACATTTAAATCTGATCCATTTATATGTTTTTTTCTGGTGAACTATAAAGAATCGATCCACTTTCTTTTTCTATACAATTATCAATTTATCCCCAAAATATTTACCACAGAGTAAATTATTTCCCCAATCGTTTGAGGATGCCAATTCACTTTTATTGAATACTAATTATCCCTATCCGATTTAGTTTTCACTCTATTTTCTATGATGTTCCATTGGTCTGTTTATTCTTGTTTCAATTCCATATTGTTTTAAGCATAAAAATCTCCATGCATGTTTTACATGTTTTAGTGTCTGGCAGGTTAGTCATCTCATTCCCCATTGCTCTTCTTTTTTATGATTTTTCTGGATATTCTTTGTCTCCCCAAATTAATTTCATAATCAACTCGTCTGGTTCAAGAAAAAAAACTGATTTTATTTTGACTGAGATTACTTTAAATTTATAATTAATTTGTGGAGAATTGACATCTTTATATTAAAAATTTCTAAGAACTTAATAGTTTTTCATGTATTCAGCTCTATTTTGGTGTCTTTCAGAGGTATTATGTAGTTTTCCTCATCTAGGTTTTGAACATTTTTTGTAGTTTATGCCTAGGGAATTTTACTGGGAGGATCTTTCTCATTATATCTTCAGTTGGTGATCGTGTGTGTGTGTGTGTGTGTGTGTGTGTGTATTCACACACATATGATAGACAGATTGACCTCCCTGATTTCGAAGTACTATTTCCATTTATTCTTTTGGGCTATCACCTGCAAATATAGTTTCAGTGCATTCTTTCTAAATCTGTGCTTCTCATTACTTTCGGTTCCTTGATTACACTGATTCATACCTCCAACAAAACACTGTAGCATAGTAGAGAGAAGTAACTTCAGAGATGGTAGCATAAGTAGGTCACAGACCTTTTCTCCATCAAAACAACTATTAAAACCATGACTATTTTTCAAAAAATTTAGTCACTGGAAATTGTCATTAAGACATATAGCAAATGAAGAAATATTTATTCAAGATAACCTACTAAATCTCAGCAAAAGCAGTAAGAATCTGTGACAATGAGTCACAAACTACTTCCTTCTTCCATCTACCTTCCTACCCATCTTCGCCTCCCCCTGCAGCTCAGAGGTACAGATGCTACACTTTGGGCAGATATAGCCAAGAACACAGGGATCCCTCTCTCCTCAGATCCTAATCAAGGGCTTTGGCATTTCTGTGAAAGGGAAAATCTGCTAGCAATTCTCATTCCTCCCTACTCCCATTGCAGAGGCTCTATTTTCAGTGCCACCAAGGGCAAAGGCTCTCTTCCTTCACTCAGCCCTCACTCTTAGGGCAAAGGCTATCGTAAAGGAATGGCAGGTGAAAATTATTAAGGCCTCAATCAGCTTGCCTCACCACATTCACAGGGCAGAGGTTACATCCCAGCTGAGGCAAGCTCATTAGATCAGCGGCTACCACCAATCCAGAATGCTAATTATAAAGCAGGGATGTCACTACAAATAGAGTGTCTCCACCATAAGCTCTAAGAAGTGGTACAGAGGCTTTTACCAGGTTGGAAAGACAGGGCATAAGAACAGAGAACTCAGAAGCTTTTCCGAAGGGAACAGAGTATGTGGAAAATTCAAGCCAAAAGGTGCTATCAAAAACAATGACTATTTTAGTGGCAAGCAATAAAAGGGGGTTTGTAGCTCCAAGAGAGCAGGAAGTTAAACCCTAGAACAATCAAAAGTTTACAATAGCACTGGGGAAAAGAGACAGGTGAGAAGAGCCCTCCTGAAGTTGGAACAAAGCTAAAAGACTGGCCTTAGATATAACTTTACAAAGGAATTAAAATATAATTGGGTCAGATGTGCAGAAGTTTTTGTCCCAGGGAATTGCTAAAAATAATAAAGGTACTAGCCAACAATTAGAGGATCCTAACAGCTGGGTGTGCTATCAATATGGGGAAACAACAAAGAGATTGGGAAAAAGACTGCCAAAGAGATTCCTGCTAGAAACTCTGCCTTTTAAGGAGTGACATCAGAGACTTCACACTGTGAAGGAAATACTAAAATAATCCTGCCAAGTGACAAATAAACAAGCAAACAACAGAACAATCCCAGAGAGAAAAAGACCAGTATCTGGAGTTGCCAAGCTATATCACAGAAAAGGTCCAATTTTCAACATAAAATGACAAGCAAGATATGCAGAATGTCTGACCCGTATTTCAGAGAGAAAGCAGACAACAGAAACTGCCTTTGAGAGGGCCCCAATGTCAGACTTAGCAAAGATTTAAAAGAAGCTATTATAAATATTTTGAATGAACTAAAGGAAACAATGTTTCTTTTAAAATTAATAAAAGTCTATATGCTGAGACTCCTTCAGCAAATAGAGAAAATCAATAAAGATACAGAAATTATAAATGAGCCAATGGAAATTATGGAGTTGAAAGTGAGAATGCAAAATTTAAAAATTCTCTAGAGAGGAAAAACAGTAGATTTAAGCTGGCAGGAGAAAGAATCAGAGAACTTGAGGACAGAACAATAGAGATTATGCAGTATGAACAAAAGAGAGGGAAACGAAGTGAAGAAAAATGAACAGAGCTTCAAAGAAATGTGTGGCACCATTAGGCACATTGAATGCACATAACTGGGGTACCAGATGGAGAGAATAGAGAGAAAGAAACATAAACTATATTCAAAGAAATAATAAGCGAAAAATGCAAACATTTTGTGGAAAATACTAATCTACATATCTAAAAAGTCAACAAACTCTAAGTAGGATAATTGCAAAGAGAACCACACCCAGACACATCATAAGAAAAATTTTGAAAGACAAAGAATAAATCTTGGAAGCAAGAAGAGAAAAACAACTCATCACATACTAGAGAATCCCAATAGGATTAATGGCTAACTTCTTATCAGAAACAAACAGCGGAATCCAGAAGGCAGCGGAATGACATATTCAAAGTGCTCAAAGAAAACAACTGTCAATCAAGAATTTTATACCTAGCAAAGCTATCTTTCAAGAATGAAGGTCAATGGGAAACATTGGTCAAAGGAAACAAAGTTCAGTTTGTGGAATAAGTTCTGGAGGTCTAATATATAGTATGGTGACTACAGTTAATAAAACTGCATCCTATACTCAAAAATCACTGAGAGTTTATCTTAAATACTATAGACACACACACACACACACACACACACACACACACACACACGATACTTAGCAAGGTGATGAATATGTTAATTCATTTTATTGTGGTAAGCCCTTCCTAATGTATACATATATCAACATATCACATTGTATACCTTAAATATATATAATTTTTGTCAAGTATATCTTGATAAAGCTAGAAAAAACTGAAAGTGGAATAAAGACATTTTAAGATTAAAGAGAAACTGAGGAAATTTACTGTTAGCAGACCTGTCTTATGAGAAATAGTAAAAGAAATTATTCAAGCTGAAAGTAAGTTACACAAGACAGTAGTATGTATCTAAATACAAAAAAATCAAAAGGCAGTGATAAATAGCACTAGCAAAAGTTATGTTATTATAAAACTGGTATACCTATAAGTGCATACCTATTCTCTTTTCTGCTCTTAACTGATTTTAAAAGCGATGATATAAAACAACATGTATATAATGCATTGTTGGGACTATTTTATACTGGAACATAATATATGTCAAATAACAGCACAAAGAAGATGGGTGAGAACAAAGCTATACTGGAGTAATTAAATGACTCTGGATGGAAACTCAAACCAAAGAAACAAATTACGAGAACCTGAAATAGCAAATAAGAACATTGATATAACACACTATAAATATATATACTTGGTCTCTCTTCTTTTCCTAGCTTTTTTAAATGATGTAATATTATATAAGATAATTACAACAATATTCTGTTGTATTTGTAACATATAGACATAATACATGTAACAGTAATAGCACAAAAAAGGAAAGCAAAAATACAGCTATATACAATAACATTTCTATATTTCACTAAATGTAAGTGTAATTCTGAAGTAGACTATAATACATTAACATGTATTCAGGAAGTCCTACAGCAACCATTAATAGAATAAATGTTTATAACACAGTGAAAAATATGAGAAATTAAAAAAATATTCCAGAAATTATTCATTTAATATAAAAACTGAAAAGAACAAAAGAATAAAAAATGTGTAAGAAATATAGAAAGAGTGCCGCAATGAAAATATGTGTGCATGTGTCTTTATAATAGATCAATTTATAATCCTTTAGGTATATACCCAATAATGGGATTGCTGGATCAAATGGTATTCCTATTTATAAATCCTAGAGGAATCGCCACACTGTCTTTCACAATGGTTGAAGGGTCCTCTTCCATAAACACTCCCTTCATGGAAGCCATCTTTCTCTCTCCTGGATTTTCCCTCTGGGGTCCCCTTCCACAATCTCTCGTGGAAGCCTGTCTTCCCTCCTAAACTCCATCTCTCTCTCTAGTCCCTTCCACTCAGTGTGGAAACTGCTTTCCTCTCCTGGATTCCATCTTTCTGGATTCTCTCACTCAGTGTGAGAGTTAGCTGTTTCTCTCTCTCTTTAAATAAAATCACTTTCTACAAATAATAAATAAATACGTAAATAAATAAATAATTTACACTCCCATCAGCAGTGTAAAAGCATTCCTATTTCTCCACATCCTCTCCAGCATCTGTTATCTCCAGATTTTTAAATGATCACCATTCTAACTGGCATGAGATGGTATCTCAATGTGGTTTGATTTGCATTTCTCTAATGACCAGTGATGATGAGCATTTTTTCATGTTTATTGATCACATAAATGTCTTCTTTTGAAAAGTATCTGTTCATATCTTTTGCCCACTTTTTGATGGGGTTGTTTTTCTTTTCTTGTGTATTTGTTTTAGTTCTTTGTAGATTTTGGATATTAGCCCTTTGTCAGATGGGTAGCTTGCAAAAATTTTTGCCCATTCTGTTGGTTGCCAGTTCACACTAATGATTGTTTCTTTTGCTGTGCAGATGCTCTTAAGTTTAAGACTTGGAACCAACCCAAATGCCCATCAAAGATAGACTGTATAAAGAAAATGTGGCACATATACACCATGGAATACATGCAGCCATAAAAAAGGATGAGTTCATGTCCTTTGCAGGGACAGGGATGAATCTGGAAACCATCATTCTCAGCAAACTGACACAAGAACAGAAAACCATACACCACATGTTCTCACTCATAAGTGGGTGTTGAACAATGAAAACACATGGACACAGGGAGGGGAACATCACACACTGTGGTCTGTTGTGGGGGGCGGATTAAGGGAAGGATAGCAGGGGGTGGGGAGATTGGGGAGGGATAACATTAGACGAAATACCTAATGTAGGTGACGGGGGGATGGAGGTAGCAAACCACATGGCATGTGTATACCTATGTAACAATCCTGCAAGGTCTACACATGTACCCCAGAACTTAAGCTAAAATTAAAAAATATAAATTAAAAAAGAGAGAAAACAGATGAGAAATGGTAGACATAAATCCAACATAATAATAGCATTAATTATGAATGAATAAAAAATCCAATCAAAAAGCATACTGTCAGACTGAATTTTAAAAATAAATTCCAGCTATATTCTGTCTACAGGAGATACACTTTAGATTCAGATACAATTAGATTGAAAGTAAAATAATGAAAAAAGATACACCATGCAAAAAGCAACTAAGAGAAAGCTGAAGTAGCTATAGTAATATCAGACGAAGTAGACTTTACAACAAAAATATTACTATAGAATAAGAAATATTTTATATGATAAAAGGAATAATCTAGTAGGAAGATATAACACTTATAAAGATATATGAACCTAACAGCAGAGCCACAAAGTACATCAAATAAAAACTAATAGAAATGAAAGAGGAAATAGACAATTTGACAATAATAATTGGAGATTCAAATACTCCACTGTCAATAATGAAAATTATATAAACTTTGTTTTCCAACCACAGTGGAATAAAATTTTATATCAAAAACAGAAATAAATTTGGAAAGTCCACAAATATGTGGAAGTTAATCATAATCCTGAATTACTAAAAGGTAAAATTACAAGGGAAATTTAAAAATATTTTGAGATGAATGAATTGAAAAACAATATACCAAAACTTATTAGATACAAATACAGCAGTGCTTAGAGGGAAATTTATAGCTATAAATACCTATATTTAAAAAGAAGAAAGACTACAAATCAATAACCTAACTTTCCACCTTAAGAAAATGGAAGAGGAACAAACTAAATCTAAAGCAAGCAGAGAAATAAATAATAGAAATGAAAGGAGATAAATAATAAAGAGAATGGAAAAACAAAGAAAAAATCAAAAATTGCTTCTTTGAAAAGATATAAAAACGGATAAACTTTTAAGTAAACTGACCAAGAAAAAAAGACAGAAGACTCAAATTACCAAGATCAGGAATGAAAGAAGATGAAAGAAGTTATGTGCGATAAATGTAAATTGTGGGGAGCTAGGGGGCAGACTGTAATGGTTGAACAGTACCCCCAATACCTCCAAAATATGCCTGTGCCCTAATCCTCAGAATTGTGGATGGCACCTTATTTGGAAGAAAGATCTTTGCAGATGTAATTAAGTGAAGAACCTTGAAATGAGATCGATCTGGATTATGCAGGTATGCCTTAAATCCAATGGCAAGTGTCCTTATAAGAGACAGAAAAGGAACAAACAAAGACAGAGAGGATAAGGCTATGTGAAGATGGAGGCAGAGATCAGATTATGTTACCACAGGACAAGGAAGCCAAGGAATTCTGATAGCCACCAGAAGATGCAAGAGGCAGGGAAGAATTCTTCCCTAGACCCTCCAGAGGGAGTGTGGACCTGCTAATTCCTTGATTTCAGACTTCTGGCCTCCAGAAATGAGACAATAATATACTGTATTACGCCACCAAATTTACAGCATTTTTGTTATAGCAACCCTGGGAAATTAATAGAGAAGGAATGTTCCTCAACCTCATAAATGGTATTTATGAAAACCATAGCTAACATCATACTTAATGGTAAGACACAATGCTTCTCTCTTACAATCAAGAACAACAATGTCCAGTTTTTCAGCTTCGAGTCAACATTGTAGCATGGGTTCCAGAAAAGGAATTAGGCAAGAAAATTAAATAAAATGAATCCATATAGGAAAAAAAATGTAAAACAATTTCTCTTCACAAATGCCATGATTGTGTATCTATCACCTCCTAAGGAATCCACAAAAGCAAATAATCAAGACTGTGTGGTACTGATATAAGGACAGACATACATCAATGAAATACAATTGAGAGTCCAGAATCCCATTCTGATACTTATGGTCAATTGATTTTTGATAAGTTTGCCAAACAAATTCAATGAAAGAAATTATAGCCTTAGCAAAAAATAGTGCTGGAACAACTGGGTATCTATAAACAAAAGGAAAGGACTGGACCTCTTTCTCATGCCACACACAATTAAAACAGATGACAGACCTTAACATAGAAACAAAAATTATAAAATGCTTAAAATATGGATTAAATCTTCATGACTATGGGGTAGGCAAAGCCTTCTAAGATGTGACATCAAAAGCACAAGGAAGAAACAAAAAATTAGATAAATCAGATTTCATCAAAATTAACTTTTGGGCTTCAAAAGATGCCATATAGATATCTTTCTAAAACCCACAGGATAGGAGCACATGTTTGCAAATCATATATCTGATAAGCAACTTACATGTACCATATATAAAGAACTCACAAATCTGTTATGGACTGAATATTTGTGTCCTCTCAAATTTCATACATTGAATCTGTAAGCCCCATTGTAATGGTATTTGGTTACAGGACTTTTGGGAGACAATGAGGGTTAGATGAGGTTATGCGAGTATAGCATTCATGATGGGATTAGTGCCCTTATAAGAAGAGACACAAGAGATCTTGCTCTATCTCTCGCCTCACCACATGAGAACACAGTGAGAAGGTGGCCATTTACAAGAGGGAATGGAGACTTCACCAGAAACTGACCATGCTGGTTCCTTGATCTTGGACTTCTAGCCTCCAGAACTGTGATCAAATAAATTTATGTTGTTTAAGCCACCCAGTCTATGATATTTGTTAAGGCAGCCTAAGCTAAAACACAGTTCAATAATAAAGACAGAGTAATGAAATTTTTAAAGTAGACAAACAAGTTGAATACACATTCTCCAGAGAAGATACACACATGGCCAATAAGTACAAGCAATACTCAATATTATTAGCCCTTAGATAAATGCAAATCAAAACCAGAATGAGATACCACTTCACACCCAGTAGAATGGCTAAAATCAAAAGGATAGATAATAACAAGTGCTGGTGAGGACGTAGAGAAATTAGAGCCTTCGTAAGTTTATGTGGGAATGCAAAATGTTTAGTCTCTCAGGAGTCTGGCAGTCCTTCAAATGTTTAAATGTAAAGTTACCATGTGATAACCTAACCTAGGTTAGCCTGACTCCATTTTAGCTGCAAACCTGACAAAGCTCTCTTGAGCCTCTCCCTCCCTGCCGCAGACCCTAAGGTACATCACTGGGTCATGCTGCACTCAAAGCTTTGAACTGTTAAGAGTGGTTCACATTGTTCACAGCACCTGTAACCACTGTAACCACATCCTGCTTGGCAAGTCTATCTACTATTGTGAATACCTTCCTTGGTGATCGATTGTATGGAAAGTTCTCCCTGCTACTCCCCTTAGTGACTGTATGGAAATACCTTTAGCAATCAACAATCCTGGGAACGTCCTGCCCTCTGGTTACCAGCCTCCTCCTACTAACTTGCTTGTTCTGAATTCTGCTTCGGTAGGCTGTCCCCTCCCCTACCTAAATCAAGGTATAAAGGGAAATCAAGCCCCTTCCTCAGGGCCAAGAGATTTTGAGAGTTAGCTGACTCTCCGTTGCCGGCTGAATAAAGGACTCATGATTTGAACTCAGAGCATGGCGTTTCCTTCTAATTCGCTCAGTTATTGCAACCACACAACCATGCCTTTTTATATTCCCCAGAGAAATAAAAACATATTTCCAAACAAACATGTATACACGAATGTCAGCATCATGTATAATGCCATAATTATTCATAATAGCCAAAAATTGGGAACAATCTAAAATATCTACCAATTATGAATGGATAAGCAAAATGTAGTTCATATATACAATGAAATACTATTCAGCAATAAGAACTAATGAAATATTGATGCTACATGGAGGAATCTTCAAAACATTATGCTGTCAAAGAAGCAAATCATAAAAAGTCCCATACTATATGAGTCCATTCATTTAAAATGTCCAGAATAGGTAAATCTATAAAAACTAGAGGTAAATTAGTGGCTTCCTACAACTGGAGAAACTGGGGGAAAATGAGAAATGACTAGCAATGGTTATGGGGTTTCCTTTGGGGTGATGACAATGTTCTAAAATATTATGATTATGGTAATAGTTGTACAACTTTGTGAATACATAAAACCCACTGAACTATACACTTTAAATTCATGAAATGTATGGTATGTATATTATATCTTAATAAGGCTGCTTAAAAAAAAGAAGGCTGGATGTGGTGGCTCATGCCTTTAATTCCAGCACTTTGGGAGGCTGAGGAGGGCGGATCACGAGGTCAGGAGTTTGAGACCAGTCTGGCCAACATAGTGAAACCCTGTTTCTACTAAAAATACAAAAAATTAGCTGAATGTGGTAGTGTGCACCTGTAATCTCAGCTACTTGGGAGGCTGAGGCAGGAGAATCGCTTGAACCCAGGAGGCAGAGGTTGCAGTGAGCCAAGATCATGCCATTGCACTCCAGCCTGGACAACAGTGTTAGACACTGTCTCAAATTAAAAAAAAAAAGAGTAGGACCAATGAGCATTCTTGTCTTACTCCTGACATTAGCTAGAAAGCAACTAGTGTTTCCCAATAAATAAGATAAAAGATTTTGACCTGAAATATATCTACTTGTTAATGTTAATGAGGATATATTCATCAATTCCTCTCCCATTGAACATTCTTTAACATGTGTGCCAAGTTTTCCTGTATGCCTTTTCAGGATTTGGGGAATGTAATCATATGAGTTTCCCTATTTGTTTCATTGATATGATCAATTACATAGTTAAATTTTCTGATATTGAATCATTCTATATTCCTGGAATATAGAAGGAATATATAAGTGTTTGCTATTATTAATCTATAAGTTCTGGATTGATATTTAAAAAGATATTGATTAGTTTTATTTTTTGGTGCAACCTTGTCAAGTTTAGGGATTATAGCATCATCATTTCATAAAACAATTTTAGAAGTTCTCCTTCTTCTTCTACACACTGAAATAATTTAAATGGCACTATGATCACTGGATATTGAAAGGTTTCATAAAGTTTCCCGTGAGATTATCTGGACCTAGTAATTTTTGCTTTGGTTTTCTTCTTCAAAGTTTTTAAAAAAATTATACAATATCTATCTTCTACAGCTCTCATTTTGTCTTAAATCTCTTTATTTCTTATTTAAAAGATTAATTATATCTTATTATATTTGTATTAAGTGATTGGTATGGTTTGGATATTTCACCCCCCCAAATCTCATGTTGGAATCTGATCCAAATCTCATGTTGGAGGTGAGGGCTAAAGGAAGGTGTTTGGGTCATGGGGACAGGTCCCTCATTGAGTGCATTAACATTCCCCTGGGGTAGAGTATGGGGGTACTGAGTAAGCGCTGGCTCTATTAGGAGATGGCTGTTAAAAAGAACCTGGCCACTCCCCACTCACCTCTTGCTTCCTTGCGGGTCATGTGCTATCTGTACACAGCCAGCTTGGCTCCCCTTCACCTTCTTCCATGAACCTTCTTTAACTTGAAGCCATCACCCAATGCAGATGCTAGCACCATTCTTCTAGTACAGTTTGCAAAACTGTGAGTAAAATAAAACTTTTCTTTATAAATTACCCAGCTTCATGTATCCCTTTTCAGCAAATAAATGGGTTTGCATTTTTTCTAGTTCATTTCTGAAATAATATTTCTTTCTAAATGTTTCCTGAGTATTGGAAGTTTTTGTTTGAAATCTTCCTTTTCTTCTCTCACATCATGTGTGATCTTTTTCAAGTTCTGATTTTTTTCCTCATAACTTCTATAATTTTCTTAAATTTCAAAGCTCATTTTGGAATACTGAGTTACAGTTTTTATCTGCTTGAGGGCATGTCTCTGTGAAATTTCATTGTCTGTAGAAACATTATTTGGCTCCTGTTCTGTCTTGTCATATAATAATTTTGTGTGGGATTTAACTATGATCATGTTCTGTAACATATTCACTCAAATGAAGCAAGTTTGCCTCTACTTTTAAAGGGAGGGACAGGCCAGAGTAGCTTTTTTTTTTTTTTTTGTGAGCAACATGGCTGTTTATGCACCTGGATACAGGTGGGCTAAGGCTGAAAAAGGCATTAGCAAAGGGTAGTGGGAAAGGAGTTGGTTTTATAGGTTTGGGTAGTTTTTTGGGGGGCGGGGGTGTTGCAGAGTAAGTTCAGTTTCAATGGCGGGTTTGGGTGAGAGGTATTTACATTATCATAAGAACAGTTAAGATGGCAGGGTTGGGTGAGGGGCTTGTTCAGGACGCTCTGCTGGGCAATCAGAGACAATGGCGAACACAGGCAGGGGGTGGGAG